>CAJNYU010000736.1:0-33507 GCA_905331475.1 Rotaria socialis | reverse complement strand
AATTTATTTTTCTCAGATAAATTCAATGTCCCCATGTCCCCATTGTTTAACAAATGTACAGAGAGTTGAATTTATATGAAAACCTTGTAAAAAGATGGAAGGAATAATTATCAATACAAAATTTTCTAAAGGCAGATCTCAACAAAAATTCTATTGAAAAAAATTAAGAAAAAGCTATTCCAAACTCAACTAAATTCCAAACTCGCCTACTACATATATGCTTTATATTTTATGTATGATACCGTAAGATTTTATCAGAAATGTTGGCTTCAGGGTATTCGTATGATCTCGTGTGTTCATATAAGATCATGAAGTAAGTTTCGATACGCTCTTGTAGGAATCATATAAGATCTTACAGTCAGATTATTTGACCTGGGATATGCTCGAAAAAAATAAGAGGTCACCACTTTCTTGTATGTTGTTTATCTTTTTCTTCATTTTCTTGTATGTACCGAAGCCAGACAGGAAGAAGCAGATTTTACGTCAACATGAATCATTTTGTTTTGTTTTTCAGCATATTGAGAAATATAATATTTGACATTTTATTGATGTAATATTGTATTAGGTTGATCCAAAAGAATATAGACTAAATCACTAGCTAACAATTTTATTAATTTTTCACTTCTAATCATCATTGTGCCAGAAAAGAAAAGAAAAGAACTATTTCTATTACTGTATGAAGTACAATCATTGCAGAATACAAGTAAAATACTATTAGACTGGCAGATCAACAATATTAGCTTCATTAGAAAGAATACAATAATCATGTGATAATATCCGGCTTGTCTGTGATCAGTAAAAATAAAACGTATAAACAATTCAATGTTGATTAACTTGTTGTTTTATTATTAAATCTTTATTCAAAAAAATCTACCATAACACAAGCTTTAATTATACCTTTTCCGATACGAAGTATTCTTTCAAGTGTCATCGATTTATTCGAACATTATTTTCTTCTTCATGTTTATCAGTTAATTGTTCTTGCACACTGATTTCAAATAATATTGTTAATTTTTTATGATCGATTGATGATATCATTATATGTTGGAATCTTAAGGACTAGTTGGAGTGTTTCTGTGAAATATAAAAGAGATTCTGGATGTGTGTGCGAAGGGATGTCATTTTCCAGTCTTTACTAGTGGTTATTTTCCACTATACCTCGTGCAAAGTAAGTGCTCATGAATATAACTCTTCAACGTGTGAGTGCTCGAATGGATGGCTTATATGCGTTCAGTGACTAACTAAAACTTGGAAAAGAGCGAAATTCATGCTTACATCTGTCGCTGATATCTGCTTGCGGTAAGTAAGTATTCCTTTTTTGGTCTTTTCAAAAACCTAGAACTCTGTGATGATTTGTACAAGAACAGCTTTTGTAGTGACATTTTATCAATGCTGCTGCATCCACAAGAATAGTTATGTTACAAATTGAACAATGAATAGAATTAAAAGAAGAATGAGATTTGTTATTGTAGCTCTTGACCTTCTGATGCATGACGTGCGGTGAGCACAATTTCTCATTCAGTCTGAAGCGGGTGAGAACTTGGTAAAGGTGTGCTTCGTTCTGCTCCCTTCTACATGAATTAATTTCAAACATTTTCAGAACGGAGAACATTTCGGTCCTTTGCCCGTTTGTTGACTGTCCCCTCCGGACCAATGTGTTTGAGTAATGTTGAAATCATTTCTTGTCCCAATCGATCCCCCTTCAGAACAGACTTAACCAGATCTCGCACTAGGCCGATAATTTAGTTTGCTTACAATTCCTGTTCGGGAAACATCGATTGATAGTAAGCATTGCAAGGAGTATAGTGATGATATCTGAAGTCAGTAATTCACTGAATGTCTACATTGACCAAAAAGTCAGGTCCTTATTTTGCTGAATAGACAGAGACGGTTGTAGTAAAATTTACACTATTATGCCTCAAAAACTCGATTTCACAATAACAATGAAATTATCACATTATCATTTAAATGACGTTTTGATTTCAGCACGTCATTGTCAAATGTTGGCTCTGGTAATTTTCCTTTAAGATTAAAAAACAAAAACCAACCTAAATGACTGGAGTCAAGCTGATGAATCACTTTTTAACTGCTTTTCAAATTTCTCTATACCATAGAAGATAAATATTCATCTTATCATATGTAAGAACATGACCTTTTGTTCGACCTCAACAAAGCAAGAAAGAAATAGAATGCAAAATGTAATGATGGCAGAATGGAAGTTATCCAGATTACTCATTCATTGTGAAGATTCCTTTTAACTTTTTCACTAGTATATAGTCATTTTTTTTGCATAGGATAATGCTAAACGAAGCATATTACCTGATCTTATTCTACCAACAAAAAAGGCAATGCAATTCCAATTGAAGCAAAACATATCCATTGAAAAACGCAAACAAGAATCTGAAAAAATTCGCAGCAGATATCCAGAACGTATTCCGGTAGTCGTAGAACGAGTACACGAGTCAAAGATAGCGGATATTGAAAAGCGTAAATTTCTAGTCCCATACGATTTCACTATGGCACAATTTCAGTGGATCATTCGAAGAAGCCTTACATTGTCAGCTGAAACCGCCATTTTTATATTTGTCGAAAATGCGAACCAAGGAGTGGGCAACTTCCTAAACAATTTCAAACAATCTTGGACTATACCACAAATGACTGCGACCATGGGTGAGATGTATGCGAAACATAAGGACGAGGACGGTTTCCTGTATATTGCTTACTCTGGCGAGAACGCGTTTGGCTACTAAATTACATAGAATTTCAAAAACAACTCTATTTTGTTGATACCTTTGTCAAATAAGACATATGTAAATGTAAATAAAATATTTGATGTAATCTCAAATTCTACCATTTAAACGTTTGACAGCGACGCAATGCTTCGAAAAATTAAATGATTTTTGTAGAAAATATTGATCTATCTTTGTCTTCCCCACAAAAACAATTCACTGAAATCTGCGTTTCAACACGTTCTTTACTTTGTTCATATGTTTCCGGTAGACTTATAACGTACTTTTTTGAACCTGTTGAAACCCATTCTTTTCAAATGGAATGTGTATATATATTGAATTGAAGGATACATTTTTGATTTCTTCAATTTAAGTTCAAAGTACATTGAAATTACGAAAATTGATATATAAAATAAATTTAAATAGTTCTATATGGGTGTGGGTATGCGTGATTTTCCTTGCGTCATTGACACCCACACCCACACCACTCTCGGCAAGGATGTTTATTCGCTTCTTCACATATCCAGAGTGTGACAACTTTATACATAACACACGTTTATATAGGAGAGTGATAGAAGAGAGACAGAAGAGAGATACATTAGAACAATGGAAAGAGAACAGAAGGAGGGGGAAGGAGAATCATCGAAACGCGCCATCAATATCGGCGCATCCGAAAAACAGAAAACGTTGGTTCGATTCCATTGGAGTGAGATTATCCTTTTGTTCCATTCTGTTGTCATACCACCACATCGTTGTCTCACCGACAACTGCGTTTAATAATGTAAGAGAAAATAATGCATAACATAACTCCCGAACGCTTAAAGCTAAGAATCTGAGCCTTGGACAGCTTTATAGATCTTCAATTGGCACATTAGTCACCTATCAAGAACGTTGTTTTGCAAAAAGCTCAATTAAAAACCTTAGAAAAGTAGATCAACAAGTCTTTACCATATGATTCGATGCGTCTTTATCTTCTCTTTTCAATGGTCAAAGTCGCAGCTCTCTCGTGTCTATCAAAAGTTACATCAAAAATACGATTTACAGTAATTGTGTCGTTGACTAAAAGATGAAACAGTTTCGAATAGTTATCATCTCGAAAGCTAGTGTAGCTGTGGTTGTGGGTGCAGTTGAAGGTCTGTAGCGAAAGAACAGTTGCAACCGCATCCACACCCACACCCACACCCACAAAATGATCGTTGACTGAAACATTTTTTTAAATTTTGAAAAATTATTCTTTATTTTAAAGCGTAAGCTTCTATGTCCTTAACGGTAAAATATTTAGTTCCAGTGAATGTCTTATCGCCATAACCACATTGGTCAATATACGCGCATGGAAATCTGATACTGCTGTAGCTGTTCTTATTGCAGTGGCTAGCAACAAAGAGATCACCACGACGAGTACCACTTGTACCATCATTGCCCTCCATGAAATTAAACATATGGAGACCATCACCACCAAAACCAAAAAGATAAAAATAATAATATTCCCCAAGATAGCCAGCCCCAGAATGGTACACGGCATTGTCGCTCTTTGATTTATTTATATTGAATTTTGTGGGTGGAAGATTATGGGGATTTGTTAATGTAAATAAAAACGCGTTTACATCTTGCCTAAAACCACGAGTGTGACTCCAGAGAAGTTGTGTGAATGCACCAAACAGATAGTTGCCTTCATTGGATTGGATAATTATCATTGTTGGTGCTTGCCCATCGCATTGATCATGAAAATCTGCGGCTCTGAAACCATGTTCTACTGCTTTATAAACCAATTTCCACTCTTGGTTGGGAGTTCCATAAAACTCATTCAGTTGTAGCTGGTACTGCTTCTTAGACAATAGTGTTCCTCCCACGAATAGTTGCTTCTCAACCGGTAGGTGCTGAATAGAAGCTGAAACTAAAAAATAGAAGCTGCATAGGAATGTATGCATATAAGATAATCGTAGTGACATTGCACTATTGCTGTTCACGAATTGTTTTCCTTACAAAAACCGTTCTATGGTCCAAAACATAATTGCTTTGTGTTGTTTCTTTCAACATAATTTTTCCGTACCAAAAATAATAGTTTCTACAATGGAAAGCTGCAGTATCCGAGCATCTGTGAGTGTCAATGTACTGCTGTGCTAAGAAAAGCTGTTAGCGCAATTCATTTGGGATTAAAATGTGAAACACGATGAAACTCCTTTCCTTGAACCCGTCTACCACGGTCTGTATTATGGGTGGTGGTGTGAGTGTGAGTGGAAACAATAATTACACCAGACGGACACCGACACTCACATCCTCAAAATCAATTAATACACTAAGTGTTTAACATGACTAGGTGTTATCTATGAATGAAGCTAATACCAACAGTCGACGTCTGAAAATCTATAGTTAAGGATAATTCTTTCTATAATTTATGTATCATTTTGTTTCTACTATTAATTGAAGCGAATAGGTCATCAGACGCATTGTTTTGGAGTACCAAAGAGTTGGATTACCATGCTTCCGTTTGAGTTGAAAGTCCAGAATAGAAAAAGCAGGAAATGAGTAATAAACTATCTTAGCTGTTGTGACTAGTGTTAAAATTCATGAATTGGGCAGTAGATTATTGAAGAAAAAATCTAAGGAGGAGTTAGACTTTTCTTTCCTGACAATTTTCCACAGAGATTCTATTAGAAGACTTTCTAAAAACTTTGTATACTACACCGAAAAAAAAATAGCACCACACTGAACCAAAAAAGTTTCGTCCCCAGTGCGAAACTGATAAAAGGTTTCGAATTCGTTTCAAAAATGGTTCCGTGTGGTGATATTTATTTTCCAGTGTAGAATATTATAGAAGACTCGTGAGCCTTGTATTTTGTGTAGACGGCTAGGTGGTAGTTGGTTGGCATTGATGAGAATCAAAACAGTTTAAAAGCAAACCTGATACAGATTTTAATTTAATATCAGTAGAATGGAGCACATTTAGGTTATGTGATCGAAGGTGCAAACTAAAACTAAATTCAATTCAATCCTAGTTTTCACTCTCCAGATTCATATTTAATTCTAGTTCAATTACAATGAATTCTAACAGTTTTACAATCTGCCGCTAAAAACAGCGCTATACTCGACATTGACTTAGATCATCACTGGTATCTTCTAAGATTTATTTTCTTTGAAATTATAGTGCAATATCCGTTAAAATATGATTTCTGCTTACTCATGCTGTCCAACAAGAGTTTGTATAAATTACGTCTTTGGCTATCTTTCATATAATTGATGAATTGGAGTAAGTCTTTTTTCCTGCCATCTTTGCCTTTATCGTCTGAACTATAGTAATCCTTTATTAATTGTGCAACTGAGTCAATAGCCATTTCATCAGCTATAACAGCAGCTGCTTGGCATCGATGTTTATCCAGATGTGTGATGCATAAATGTATGTTGTCACGATTTGTATTGGCTTGAAGACTATCATCAATAACATCTACTCTTTTTGATAAAATATTTGTAGTTTCGGTGAACGAGCTTTTCAAGTGCTGAAAGTTTTTCTGTAAATCTTTTACTTCTTGTTTTCCTGATTTCGCCGCATTGTCGATTTGGTGTTGTAGAGAAATTACGTCTTCTTGTAAGGTTAACATTTTTACGACGACATCAGATCCTGATGTACATTTTTGTAATTCATCAAGGCGTTTTTCGAAACTTGCCAAGTTGTTTTGTAGATCGATTATTTCTTGATTTTCTGAATTTGAATGAAATTGTTGAAAATTATATGATGCAGCCATTACGTATCTAAAACAAAACAACAAATAATGAATAACTAGTACAACTTAAAGATACGATAAGACTAAAACACAGGAGTACATGTATATTTACGGAGAGAGAAAGATGGTAAGTGGATGTCCTGGTTCTCCTAAAGAATATCAGTGTATGTTTTACATTGTTAATATAACCTCCGTCCGGCAACACTGTGTTTTACAGCTTCATATCTATTTTCATTCTGGTATTAACATGTGACACAAGCTTACTGGTATGAATCTATTTTATTTAGGCTTACATCAGATTAACTGTCAAAAAGTTAATTAGTCTACTCTTAAAGATTTAAGTAAAAGTAGGATAAAGTTAAGTATTTGGTCTTTTTTTTATCAGACAGTTTTAAATGAAACGAACTACAACTAATATCCTCTCAACAGATTATAATACAAAGCTTAATATAACCCTTAAAAGTTGAAGGGGTATTTACTGAAAAGGGGAGGAAGTTGATCAGAAAAATAGAGATGATCAACCTTCAATACACTGAAAAAAAAGGTGGCATACGAAACTAAAAAAAGATTTCGAGATTTGAAACGAATTCTAAACCCTTTTTTTAGTTTCGTATAAGACTATTATTATTTTAGCATAAAAAAGTTTCGTGCTGCAAGTTTAGTAGAAATCCATCTTTTTGTAGCTTAAAAAACGTTTCCTAGTCAATGTTTTGTATGGCGCTTCGTATGATATCGCTCAACCATAAATATGCTGTAAATTCATTTTCTACAGAGCTCTTCCAACGCATATCTACGCTTCAGAGACATATCTGATCTATTAAAGGCATATCTAACCTTATATTTATCCATTAAACCATTAATTCTATTCCTTACTACTTAATTCTGTGTAATTTCTAAAAATAAGCTGTTTCCCGATAAATCCATCGCAGGTTTCCGAGCTCAACAAAACGAAAGCCCAGCAAGGAAACTGAAATAAATCGATAATTAACATAGATTTCGCTATCATACGACACAGCGCTATTTCCCCTATATTCACATGTTACCTAACCATTCGGCGAGATCCACTTAAATAATCGAAAACAAAAGAAGAATGAATGTAAATTTTTGATTCTCGAATATAACTGACGAATTTCATGAAATTCATTTGAGGAATATAAAACAAAAGGAAATTTTAATGTTTGTTTTTCATTCTTGAATGTTACTTACCATTCGGAGGAAAACCATTTAAGCAATCTTAACAAAAGGAAAAATAGACATAAGTTTTTCATTCCCTCATTGTTTTATCCAGACTCACACTCTCATCAGAAAGTCATTCATTTCAATCACATATCACTCATTTTTAAGCGATCAATTAGATAGTAGAGACATGAAACTCGGAATCCATGAAATATTTGATGGAAAAGAAAAAAACAATAGTGCCCTCTTATCTTGAAGGTCTTGGTTTGTGCAGAACAGAACGAGAAAAAAAAGATTGTGTTTTTTCTCTTGCCCAAATATATATGATTATTTTTTGCGTTTTTGAAAGCTGCCAATCCGAACATCCACACGACAACAAATCTTACGAAAGAAAAGATAAATATGTTAGAAAGAAAGCAAATAAAAGGGCACATTTATTCTACGATTTACCATATGTTTTTAGTTAGATTGCTGCTTTCTTCGCCTATACCTTTCCTACTAACCGAGGAAGAAAATACCAATCTAACTAAAAATATATGGTAAATCGTAGAATAAATGCGCCCTTTTGTTTGCTTCCGTTCTAACATATTTATCTTTTCCTTCGTAAGATTTGTTTTCGTGGTGATGTTCGGATTGGCAGCTTTCGCGAATGCAAAAAATAATCATATATATGTGGGCAAGAGAAAAAACACAATCTTTTTTTTTCTCGTTCTGTTCTGCACAAACCAAGACCCGCAAATGTGGGTATGGGTTCGATGTGGGTGGGTGTTGTTCATTCCCACATTGTCTTATCCGTATCCACACCTTACTATTTCTGATAATATCTGATGAGATTTCTGTCGGAATCTGACAAGATTCTACCATAGGGACAACTCTCCTGGACTAAAGCGAAAGAGAAACAAAAAATAGAGTTTTAGCAATAGAGCAGATAAAAATGGGTATCTATCAATTATGCATAAGCTTCTTTGTGTCATTTTCTTGAGGAATCAATATTGCGAAAATTACTTGAACGGTGGCATAATGAAAAGTCTGAAAACTCGATAATAAAATGACTTTTATCTAAATAGTACTATTTTCTATTTAATCGATATAATGAAAAAATAATTCGATTCTTGTAGATTGTATGAATGGTGGTCAATGTTTTGATTGTTAGTAAATCATTACCGAAGATAGACTGTTCTTCAATAACATTTTCCAACTAGTATGAAAGTAGAGAATGCTATACAACCTGATACATTTAACTGATTTCTATATCCTACGAATATATATATGCGCGGAAGAGAGATTTCTCAACTGAACTTGCAGTATTACACTTTGATATTTATACATACCTAATTTTCAGTAACGTTATTATGCGAAGTCTTGCGATTATAGCCATCGTTTTTTTGTATATTCGGATGTTTCTTGTGTATGTTTATTTTTACTTTGGAGTTTGTACCACTCCCTTGTCAGAAATCTTCTGTTATTAGTTGATTACATCGAAACAACAAATATTCAAGTTTTATTTTATTCTGTAAAATAGGGCTGTTTTAAGTCATCTTGTTTTTGTTCATATTGAGAGCTATATTTTAGTTGATATGCTTGCACTTCGTTGCATCGACAAAAAATAACGTATCGCTAAAATCCGTCGATATTCATGCCTATTGATATAAATTTGTAGATATCCACGATTATGTACCAAACCACCACCTCCGGTAGTACTAATGGGAATTCGTCTGCTACTTTAAATACTCACCCGACACATCTATCCTTCAAAATAGTTCAAACAGATACTTGGACTGATTTACTTCAAAAATTCAATTTACAAGAATCGAGATCGATCTCGATTACTCAATTAACGAGTTCCAATGATTATCAGTTAGCATTACGTTGCACAGATGGACTACGAATATTTCAATTCTTACCACAACAGAATACTTGGAAAGAAATATTGTATGAAGAAGTTTTTTGTGATAATAATGGATTCGATAAAGCATGTTATCCTGTACAGTTTTGGAAAATACCTTCATTAAACAAAGAAATATTAATTTCTAGAGTTCAACATGGCTTTTATTTCGCTGATTATGATGTATCACAACAGAGATTGCACCACTTAGCACAAGATACACTTTTTCCAGATTCCAGTCGTTGGTATGATGAATGTAATCTATTACAATGGGGTTCATTTTATGGATCGGATACGCCACTAGGATTATTTACTCGACATATTGAACAAGGCGTTCGTTTTTATATACTCAATCCGAATGGTTTTCAAGATAAACAACGTCCAATATGGAAAGATGAAAAGACAAATAAGAGTCTATCATCACTGTTACCGCCAACCGCCAATGATGATCATTTTGAATTTGCTGATATTCGAAGCAATGGTACAACAAATATTATTCGTCAAAATGATCAAGGACTTTCTATTTACGGTTTTCAAATGACGATCGAAGGCTTTGTTCTCACAGAATTAATCAAAACTAATCTATGTAATAAAGATTCAGGATGGCGACCAGGACGAGATAAACTATGGTTTGTTCGCCTAACGAAAAGCCAATTTTCTAATTTAGTGTTATTGCAGTTTGATGGCTTAAGAGTTTATCAATATATCGAAGAAGAAAAACGCTTTGATTGCTTGAATCATGATACATCTATGGCAGAACGATTTGGATGGCATAAGGAACATTCTGATTCTTTGTTATTTGATGATATCAGTGGTGGCGGTCTCATGCAAATGATTTACACCGGACCTCGCGGTTTGACAATATGTTCTTTTAATCCTGATACTCGTAAATGGGAAAATAATTTGAATCCGGATCAATTAAATCTACAAAACAAATATGCTATTCCTTTCATGTGTATTCCTTCGAACAGAAGTCCAACTCAAACATCTATATTGATTACAAAGCATAATGGCCAATTGAACTGTTTAACAATTGAAAAGGAAATTGTTCAGTCGAATTTTGTAGAAAATGTATCAGTATCAAACTTAAAACCATCTCCAAGCAGTCCATCCAAAAGTCAAGAAATGAAAGTTATAAAATCAAGACTAGTTCCACCACAAGGTGAACTTATGGATCGACCAAAATCTGTCTCGTTTTTACGAGATACTCTTGATATTAAGCCTTTACTATCTGCTGTTAATACTAATAGCGGTAAATTGGACTTTACTTTGCCTTTTCTAAGTTTGAATACAGGATCTAATGGTTTGCAAATGCAATTAGCATTACGATATCAAGGCATTAATCAGCATGCGTCAATTTTGGGAGTTGGGTGGGGTCTTGTTGAAGATTATATCGCCGTAGATTATCAAGGGAATGTTGATCCTCTGACACATCGTTATTATTGGGCAACGAGCCATGGTAGTATGCCACTATTGTGTCGAAGTTCACAGACTGCTCATATCCAAAGTTTCAGGTTGGCTACTAGCTATCATTTATTTTTAATCAAAAGTTTAAATGTCAACAGCCTGCCTGATATTCAAGAAAACGCAATTATTCTAGTTGGACCAATAGAAAATAATGATTACTACGCATATCGTATACAAAATAATCAATGGCTAACAAATACTGAAGATAATCAGTTAACCAAAACTTTAATCAAAAATATTGATGTCAACAACTTAGAGCCAGTAAATCCAAATGGACTAATTCAAATCACTGATAAAAATTTTAAGAACATTGTCAAAATCATACGAATGGCTACTTTAAATGAAAATTATTTTGATATGAATATAACTTATTATTCGGATAAACAATATTGGGAAATGAAGACTTTGGAAGGAGAAAAGCGAATATATGGTAATGCTGAACAGCAAATCGGTACAACTGATGCTATTGCTTGGACAATTGGTTGGGAAAATTGGTTAGGAATAGGAAATGATACGAAATACCAAAAACGATATCCTGTAAGATGGCACTTGAAAGAAATTCACGGATACGAAGCCGAAAAGATTACTTACAATTATGAGAATGTTCAACGTCAAGTAGGTAATGAATCATTTACACAATCTGTCTATCTTAAATCAATATCGGATAATTACAATAGTACTGTTCAGTTCAATTATGAAAATAAGTTCTTAGAAGAATACCAAGAACCTATTCTCAATGATGGAGATGGGAATTTAAAACTCTCTTCAACATTTGGTCAATATTTGAAAAATATCATAATTACAACTCGTGTAAATGTTCAAACAATTGAATTTAAATATCAACTTCAAAATCAAATTCGTCAATTAGTTGCATTGTCCCAACTAGAAGATACAGACCAAGATCCAATACTGGCATTTTCTTATAAAGACTATGATAGTTCTACCCAATTAGATCAAATATGTTTGCCTAGTGGAGAAAAACTCAATTTTATTTATCATATTAATAAACTTAAACGCATCGGACACTCTTTAGATTTTTATTCAGGACAATATGTTCTACGCGAACAACCTCAGATTACAAGTGGACCGAATTATTTAATCTTAAGTGAAGTCTCCGGAGGAATATTAAATTTTAAAATTTTACAAATTGATAAATATCCTTTCGTTAATGTACCAAGTACTCAACAAGTATCTATGTATCGAGCTTTTGCTTGTCAAGATTATTTTGGATTCATTATCAAAAACTATGACAATACATTTACATTATCGCTTTACCATCGTGATTCGAGTGGTGAATGGCTTGTTAAACCCAAACAATATTCAACATCAGACTTGAAAATACAATGGGTTGATAATGTTTTAATTATCGTCAATCCACAACAACAAATCATTATCATTGATTGGAATCTTGAACAACAGGTTTGGCAAGACAAAGTTTTATCAAGACCTGCAAACGTTTCCCAAAATTCACAAATTTTCTTTGCTATAAATCAATCTCTTGTAGTAATTTATGATGATCAACATCTGTGGATAGGACATCGAGATTTGAATAAGAATTGGCAAACAAAATTCCTTAAACATATTCCAAATTATTTATCAAAAAGTAAACAAACACTTGAGAAATTTGAACTAAGCTCAGCCTCATCAGAAAAACTTTATGACTATTTAAAACAATACGTATTACAATCTTATAATAATATTATATGTGTATCGTCATGGCAAGAAGAAAATGGTTACCTAAAATCCGTAATAAGTATTTTTATATTGGATTCAAGCTATAATATTCGATTTGAAAAGTTGGATACAGTCATTCAACAAGAATCTTACAAAGAGATATTTTCAAAGCCTCAAGAACAAGAATTTATTAAAGACGAGAAAATCACGTATCGTTTAATGTATCAAAAATGTAATAACAAATTTCGAGTTGTTTTCGAACCTCAAGAAGTGACTAAAGAAGTAAAAGACGAAAAAGTGAAACGTCTTCGTCTATATCAATTAAATAATCAAGAAATTAAAGTCACTATTCAAGATGTTAAAGGATTTGTACTTTTTAATAAACAAACGGGAAAATGGTTTACAGATATGACTGAAAATTTACGAACTGATTCTCAATTTGTAGCTGAATATTTTCAAGATATATTATTAGTTGATTTAACTAAATATCTTCCTCAGCTTAATATCAATCAAATTACATGTGGCAATAAGAAATGGTTATTTGATGGATATCAATGGCAAGAAAAAATCATTGATGAAGATATATTACAAGGAAATAAATTTGTTTATACATTAGGTCAAGATTATATATTACATAAAGCAAATAAAGAAGCTTCGTTTAAACTTTATAAACAAGATACGAAAGGACAAGCAACTGGTGATTGTTTGTTTGATTTTACTGCATGGTCTTTGGAAAATATTTACAATGGGTATCCAAATTATATCGCTTATAAACCCAATAATAATTGTATTTTCATTTTGCCAATTAAAAAGAAAAAAATAGGTACTGCTTATTATGTAGCAGATGGTAATTTAACACCATGGAGTAATTCACAATTGTTAGTTATTTCTCAATCTAATTCACAAGAAGAAAACAGTCAAATCTTTACGATCTATTCAAATCCTGGACGCTGTGAACCGTATCTCGATCCAGTCATTGTTAAAACTAGTTTGGAAATAGGAAATGAGAAACGATATACTGGTTATCATTATTACGAACAATCCACGATTATTACGAATGAAATCATCATGTATTCTAAGACAGATATAATTCCAGGTGCTGACAAGTTACGTCATGGATGGATTGAAAGTAATAATGAATCAGATAATAATGTTCAACGACGTTATTTTAATGCCAAAAAAGAAGAAATTTCAGCTCCATTAGAAAATAAAAAGCCATACAATTCGAGAGATAATTCTGAGCCTGAATCACTACCCGATCCAAAGACATCTTTATTTATAAATAAAACAAAATTAGAAATAGCTCAATTTTACAATGCAAATCTTCTAGACGAGGAAGCTGCATATCTAGGTTTTGAATCTTATGAAATAGATTATGCACTAGGATGGAAATATCAACGTCAAAATTTAATAAACAATGATTGGTCGTTAACCGGAGAGTATTGCTTACGATTAAAGAACAAAAATGATTTTCTACGTCGAACTTTTAATCCAAAAACTCAAAGTCGTTCTTATCAAGCAGCATGTTGGATGCGAATTACAAATGAAAACCCTGAGTCAATTGATGCTTTTAAAGCGATTATTAAAACAAACAAAGAAGACATTGTCGGGATTGTAACAGCTAATTTATTAATTTGTCGAGGTGAATGGTGTTATTTCGAAATCAATATTGATCTACCACAAATTAAAAATGATGGAGCTTTAACACCCATCTATTCGGCAAAAGTGAATGATAAACTTTACTTTTTTCAAGAAGATGCAATTGAAATTGAAGTGGAACAAAATCCTGGTTTTAGTGCTTTGGGTATTTCACGAAGTACAGCAGCTGAACAACTCTTTTCTAATGCACATGATCTTGAACTACGTTCTTTAGTAGCTCCGGAAATACAGATCGCGTTCTTACAAAATACATTACCGGATATAATGGTGAACAAATCCGCTTACAAAAATATTCACGAACGATATAAACAACATCAAGCAAATGTTAATCAATGTGTTTATCAAATTAATGACAATATTGGTTTAAAAGAAAATCAACGATTGGACTTTATGAATCTTCTTGAGCATATTAAACAACAACCAAAACATAAAGTATATTATCAACAACTTAATGAACTAAAAGTTATTTCCGATCGAATTAAAGTGGAACTAGAGAATTATTCAAAAGCAGAAGATACTTTTAAGGATTTTATAAAACATGTAATTGATACACATGACTATCTAACTTATCTTATCAATACGCTAGACGATCAGACAATAATCACTTCCGCCTTCGATGCAATAGCCAGATTGAATAATATTCGTTTTTATATTTGGAAAACAAATTCAAATAATGAATTGATTTTATTTCGGACCAATGAAGAGAAAGTCATCAAACCACAACAAACTGTACATTTATCATATCCAACAAGTTCTGCACCGTTTCAAAAGCTTATTGATGTTACTAACAAATGTTTGCCAAAAGATAAACGTGAATCTCTCAAACAAGGGCATGAAAACCTACTTATTGATTTAATTGTTCAACCCACAAACGACTACAGTTTGGATATTGATCATATACGTTTTAGTCCTCGTGATCAACAATTCTATGCACGTATATATCATCCACAAACGTATCAAGTTACCGCTCTTCTCGATGGAAATGGAAGCATCAAATATATATTTTATAATCAGCAATATGAACCTTTGGCGGTCATGGACTGGAGCAAATACTTGAATGAATTAAGCATTCATGGTAGGCATGGTACGACCTTACGGTTTGGAAGTACGTTGGCACGTGAACAACCACGAAGCCAAATGAAAATAAAACCAATGCATGGATTCTATGAAGATTTTTCTAAAACTTCATTCGAAGAAAGATGGTTGATTGAGACAGTTAATAATTGGAAACGAATGCCTGGATGTCTTAGTCATACAGGTAAATCACGTGATAGTTTAATACTACAAAACGAATGGATAGACGAATATTCAGCTGGATTCCACGTACTGTTAGATTTAAAATCTGACGCTAAAATAGAAATTAAATGTCATCAGCATTCAATCATAGTAGAATGTCTTAATTCAGACAAAACAAATTTAATTGTCAATCATAAAAGTATCAGTTCAGTGCCGTCTTCTGGCGAATATTTGATAGTCGCTGAAGGAAATCGATTATGGTTATGGATAAACGGTCAACTGCAAATAGACCAAGCATTTGAAGTTCGTGTCAATAATTCGAATTATTTATCGCTAAACTTAACTGGAAATGTTTCTCTCAGTCAACTTTTTCTGTTTAGCAAGGCTGCAATTGATGTAGTCTATAAAAATATTTTAGATGAAGAATTACAAACTATTCAATTGGAAAGCTCTCGATCGGCTATTGTTTCTCAAACATTATACGATGATTTAGGTCGACAGGCAATAGTGATTAAGCCAACACAAATTATTGTTGATGATGATAAACCTCTACTAGCATTTCAGAATGATTTTATTCAAAATGGACTTATTCATCAAAATAATAATGTTTGGCAAACTGGCAAATTAATCGGTACAGTCAACAAATTCAATCCAAAGGATGAAGGTTATTGTTATTCGGAAGTTCGATATGCAGACAATCCATTGAATGAGAAGAGTAGTACGGGACAGCCAGGACGTTTATTTAGAGTGAACGAAATTGGTTGTTTGAAATACACACGTGATGCTCAATCCAGCTTTATTAATTTATTATTTCCAAGTACAAAAGGCTACTCAGTACAAGTTTGTATTCAACCAAATGGAACAAAACAAATCACTGTATTAAATTTACGTGGAAATCAAGTAGGATTGTATGTCTATACTAACATGGGAAATAATTTGTTGACTACATATGAATATAATGATGAAGATCGACTTATTAAAGTGTTACCACCTGCTTATCATGCACATCGCGATATTGGTACTTTAAGTCAAGTAATACCCTACGCACAATTGATGAATCAATGGCAAGCAAACGAACAACAACGAAAGCTTCAAAATAATTTTTCTACTAGAATGACTTATGACAAAGATGGACAAGTTATTGAAAGAATTTCACCAGATACAAGTAAACAGATTTTAATTTATAGTCGTGAAAAATTGTTACGATTTATTTTACAATATGATATTAATGGTAAATCGTGTCGAGTAGTGTATAATCAATATGATACAAGAGGTGATCTTGCTAGTCAAGGATATAGTACGGAATGCTTAAGTCAAGAAGATTTGCAAAATCTTGCTAATAATTACGGTGATTTACCTAAAGCAATTCCTTACCTTCAAACAGTCAAGAATAACAATTCGACAAATGCAAGCTTTAGAAGTAAATCAGTCGTTTCAATAATAGTCCAACTGGGAGGAATATGGAGAGAGTCCTCAACTTATTTACAAGAAGGAAAACTATCCACTAGGGAAATAACGACGTTTAGCGATAATATATCACACACTCATCGTGTCGATTATACTTATTTTGGTGAACATGTTTCCAGTATCACTTATCCGATGTTATATAAAAATCAGCCACTAATCGTTGCTTATTCACGTAATAAACAAAATCGAATAACTGCGATAGGAACACCTGATAATGTAGAGCAATGGGCAAAATTTAATTACTCTGCACATGGACAAGTTTCGGATGAAATGCATATTTCAAACAGTTTTGCCACCCATTATGATTATAATTCTCCTGGATATTTAGAAACTCTTCAAAATAAATATCTCAATGAAATTGTTTATTATACCGAAGGAAGTTATGGTCAAGGTGGATTTTTTGATGGTACTATTGCACGAACACAATTTAAAGCACTATGGCTTGATGATTGTGATAGACGCCGTTTGTCATTAAGTCCAGAAACTTTTCGAGAACGTCTAGAAACAGCTGGAACGCATATAACTCTAAAACAAGCTGAATATTACTTAAAACTCTTGGAAAATGCTGGCTTTCTCGACAAAAACCGACGTGTCATCAAAGCATTTTTGCCAAGAGAGTCTGCTTTGTATTTACCTCGTGACTGTGGGGGAACTTTTGGTTATAAATTAGCAGAGCTTTTAAACAAGTGTTTTACGCAAGATTATGGTCATCAATATAGTTATGGTAATCATATGGAACTTGTGAAAGCAAAATATATTGTGGGTGACAAGAGTTTAAAACCTATTCAACCATCTAGCTTTGAAGCAAAATCAAGTGGAATTACTTCAAAAGATTCACAATTAATTTGGGAAATATTGGTTGACGAGAATTACATTCAACCGGACAACGATGATGGAATCCATTTACAAGGAAAAGTGAATACAGATAGATGGATTGATTATGAAGCATTAAAAAAGAACTTAGGACAATTTGCTGATTATGATCATCTACTTGCTACGGTACTACAAAAATATATTTCACAAAGAGCAATTTTATTATTCGAAAAATTCCAAAAAATCTTTTTAACTTGGTTACAAGTTGATACAGATACACAACCAAAATCGATTGCAATTTATCTCGAAACGGCAAAAGATATCTGGACAATTCTCTCGAACAAAGGATATTTGTATTCGACAAATAAGTCATGCTCTCTGTTTAAAGAAGAATTTTATCAAAAACTTACGAATTATCAGATATTCATACCTGAAATCATAGGTGTCCTTCAGGAGCACTCTTCGTGTCAAATGGGCGAATCGGCTTGTGATGTTGAAGCTTATATGATTGATGAAAATGGAAATCATCGTCATTATTGGACAGGTTATTCACGTTATGAATTGCAATACAATGAAACGAACAATCAAATTGAATATATCGATTATAAATCTATGTCAAGAGATCAAACAAAAACAAGTTTTAAAATGATACATGATGCATTGGGAAATGTAACGAAAGCAGAACATCGAGGAATCATGGAAATTATCTATGATCCAACTACAAATCGGCCTAACATAATTAAATTACAAGATGGTCGTCAAATTTCTTACGATTATGATGTTCAGGGTGAACGAGTTCGAAAACATGTCATTAATGGAAAAGGAGAAAAACTCAAGGAAGTTTTGTACTTACGTGATGGTGAAGGACGTTCATTAGTGGAAAAAGTAATTGATTTGGCTGATTCTGAACGTTATGAACAATATACGGGCTACATATATGGTCCTAAAGGTCTTATTGGTTTCATAAGAAACGACCAGTTTTATAGTGTTATCTGTGATCATGAAGGATCCATCCGATTAATTGTCAAAAATCAAGAAGTAGTAGCCGCTTATGATTATCTTCCTTATGGTAATTTAATACGACAATATGGCATTCCTCAAGTACAAATTGCTTATCGATATACTGGCCAAGAATGGGACGAAGAAACAGGCTTGTACAATTATCATGCACGATTGTATGATCCAGATATTGGTCGATTCTATCAAATTGATCCTCAAGAACAATATGCTAGTCCTTACAAATATGCTGGAAATTCTCCAGTTTCAATGATTGATCCAAGTGGTGAAATTGCCTTTTTGCCTATCATGATTGGACTAGGATTGCTTGGTGGTTATTTAGGAGGAAGTGCAGCAAACAATAATTGGTGTCCTTGGGAATGGGATATGACGAAGGCTAGTACTTATATAGGAATTGGTGGTGGTATATTAACTGGCGCATTAGCACCCGTAGGATTTGTAGCTTCACTTAGTACCCTAGTGGCTTTGGGATTCACTGCTGCTGGAGCTATCGCTACTGGAGGTTTGATTGGTGCAGCTACTATGTATTTGGGAATGGCAGCGGCAAATAATAATTGGAATCCGGTGCAATGGCAATGGAGTCGACCGATGACCTGGAGTAGTGGTTTCCAAGGATTTGTTTTTGGAGCTAGTGCAATAGGCGGAATCGGTGCTTGGCACCAATACTATACCACTCTTGGAGTAGGTAAATGGGTATTGGCCATTAGTAGTGGAACACTTTCAATCGGCATGGCATATCTAAGCTGTGCGGCAGCCAATGGTAGTTTTTCTGTTAAACAATGGAGACTAAGTCCAGGTACAGTATTCGCTGGATTTGGGGGTGCTTTCGGTGGATTTATGGCACCCTTAGGATTTGTGTATACAGGAAAATTCATCAGTTCGTTTGAATCTACCAATGCTCGACTATTAATTGGGTGCGCAACAGTTGCTTCAGGTGTAGGTACAGCCTATTTATTTGGTAGTGCCGCTAATAATAGTTTTAGTAGCTGGGATATGTCATCACCTAAAACTTATGAATCAATCATCGGTGGACTTTTATTAGGTATTAGTTTACCTGGATTACCAAAAGCATTCAAAGATGGTTTGAAAAATACTTCGAAAGGTTGGACACGTATTAAGAACAAAGAACATTTTAGAAATAGAATGTATGAATCGGATCAAATACTTGCAAATGAAATTCTTGAAACGGTCGATGCACAGGTTAGAGATCAAAACCCTAAAGCGCCAAAACCAACTAAAGATGGTGCTATTTGTATTGTAACAACTGAAGACGGAAAAAAATTTTATGCCTTTTCCGGTCCAGATGGAAAAGCAGTTTTTCATGGAGAAATTCCTGTAGGTGGTGCTAATGCAGATATTCAACCTAAGGTCACTTATTCACCAAGCACTGATATGCCATTTTCTCTAGTAGAGGAAGCACTGGGCATTACCCAGGCGACGGTATCGGAGCAAGCGCAGCAATCTGGGATGCCGATTGAAAGAAATCAAACTCAACCTCGTGCTCCAGGAAATTGCGGAGAACCACGCGCTATGGTCTTAGCGTTGAAAGCTGGCAATACGACACAACGCATATCATCATTTAGTACATTTCAAAGAACTGCAAATGGCGCAATTCCAATGGATGCATGCGGTAATTGTCAACAATATGTTCCTGGAAACATATATACAGAAAGTGTTTTTCATAATCCTTTTCAAAAGTCATTTCATTATGTGATCTTCTCAGTACAATTTTCAATGCAGCAACTTCATTGGAATAGTAGCAAGGAATCTCCGAAAAAAAATGCTTGACAATCGGTACTTACATGCAAAGTACTATCGACGTAGATGGCATCATAACTCACGTTTTTCGATTATTTCAATAGTTTACTATGTTCCCATTCTTTTAACACAATATATTTAAATAAACATGAACTTATAGCGGTATTCAATTGATTTGATGTCTTCGTAGGGTCTCTTAAGAAACTCAATTAATCACTAGAGTGTGGATGTGGGTGTAGTTATATTTTGTTCCACACACCAAAACCACACCCACACCCTCGTCCAATTTTTTTCTTCGCGTTGTCTACTCGTACTGGAATACTTCTGTTTACAATGTAGACTATAGCATTTTTTCTAGCAGCTCTGCACAATAAATGTAGCAAGTACAAGAGTACACTGAGAAAAAAAGGTGTCAGACGAATCCCAGATGGTTTCGTGGAACGTTACGATATTCAGGGGGTTACCATGCACTTCCACGGAATCTCTACGAGGTTTAGTAAAATACAAGGTTTCGTATTAATCTTCTGCGATTTTTTGAATTGTAAAAGATTTCGTGATAAGCTCTCATAGGTTTAGTATGTTACTTAGTTTTTTAATATACCCTGTGATAATTTTATAATAGTGATATATTATACAGATACGACCTCTCTTTGACGTTACGCACGACTGACTGAAATGGAAACCAATGATATAATCAACTGATGTCCACTTATTTTCGATCGTTGTTCAATATAGGTCGCTAATAAACTTTTTAATTAATTTTTATAATTTTCTTATTAGATCACCTGCTGATTATTTTCCTTGGCGAAGTAATTATCGTCTTTCTAAAGAATTTTTAAATTTTAAAAATTATGCTGTTTGTTGTGGTAGTCTATTTAAGTAAGTTGCCATTCTTTCAAAACAAAAACAAATTACATTGAAAATTATATTTTTTAATTCAGGTCGCCGTTGATTGGAGTTTTCACTAATTGTTCAAAAGTTAGTCTTAAATCTTGTTGGGTTTATATACAGCGGCCGTCAAAATTATCCGACCACAGTGTAAAACAAATTTGTTCGCTTTTTCTCTCAGCGATGAAATAAGTTAGAGACCTGTGGTTTTCACCATGTTGTAGCCCATAGTCTATAGTATGTTTGCAGTTAATAATAGATTAACACTCACTATAGTTCATTTTTTTATTAAAACGAAAACAAAATATGCCCATTTTTTCACGCGTCAAAATTATCGGACCATAGTTCACAATGAAGTTTCAGCATCTATAATTGTCTTTTTTTGCGCTACAATTAGTATCGAGTTGGATATCCTTTCGTACGAATGACTTCATTTAATCGATTTGGAACTGAATGAACCAACTTTTTTAAGACAGATTGTTCAATGCCATACCAAATTCGAGTCAGAATATCCTTGAGTTCTTTTTCATTTTTGGGTTGGTGTTTCTTCATTCTTCGCTCCATTTCGTCCCATAGATACTCTATAGGATTTATGTCTGGTGAACACGAAGGCCGTTTGAGTCTTTGCATACGTTCCCGATCGAGCCAATTCGTTACAATACTTGTTCTATACTTTGAGTCGCTGTCGTGTTGGAAGTACCAGTCAGTGTTCATGTTCAATTTCTTCACCGATTGTAATAATTTTTTTTGTAAAATATCTCTATACAATTCGCCAGTCATATTGCCATCGATGAAAACCAAATTACCAACGCCAGATGCTGAAAAGCATCCCCAACACTTAACATTTCCACCTCCATGCTTCACAGTTGGCACTGTACATCTTGGATTAAATTCTTCTGCTGTTGTTCGCCAAACCATTATCTTCCCATCTGAACCGAATAAGTTGAATTTGCTTTCTTCTGACCAAAGGACACTATTCCAGAAGCCCAAAGGCTTTTCGCGATATGTTACAGCATATTCAAGTCTTTTGCCACGGTTGATTTTGCTGACATATGGTTTTTTCCGAGCAACGACCGTATAAACAGATTTCACGAGCACGCCGACGAATTGTTGCCTCAGAAATTGTAAGTTTAAGTTCAGTTTGAAGTTGAGCTTTGATAGATGTTGACGATAGTCACCGATCAGCTT
Source organism: Rotaria socialis (assembly GCA_905331475.1). Classification (NCBI taxonomy): domain Eukaryota; kingdom Metazoa; phylum Rotifera; class Eurotatoria; order Philodinida; family Philodinidae; genus Rotaria; species Rotaria socialis. Next base: position 10,831 of record CAJNYU010000736.1, on the reverse strand, counting down.
TGATTTTACGTTGTACATTGCGATCAGTGTGACTTGTAGTTTTTCTTTTTCGACCTCTTCCAATAATATTTCCAATACATTTTGTGGATTTATACTTTTGAATCATATAATGAACAGAGGTACGTGGAATTAATACGCTTTGAGCTATTTCACGTTCATTATTGCCATTCAGGTAGTGTTTAATAACAACTTCACGTAAGTCATTTGAATATTCTTTCGTCTTCTTTGGTGCCATCACAGTAATTATGTTCTTGGCAACTGACTGAACTATTTTGAACGTACCATACGAAAAAACACAAAAAAAAGAGGGCGCCAGGAACAAGCTCACTAATGATACTGAACAGTTTCGTAATGGTCGGATAATTTTGACGCGTGAAAAAATGGGCATATTTTGTTTTCGTTTTAATAAAAAAATGAACTAATTTATAGTGAATGTTAATCTATTATTAACTACAAACATACTATAGACTATGGGCTACAACATGGTGAAACCACAGGTCTCTAACTTATTTCATTGCTGAGAAAAAAAGCGAACAAATTTGTTTTACACTGTGGTCGGATAATTTTGACGGCCACTGTAGGTTGGTAATTCTGATAAGAATAAGCAGCTGAACTTACTGTAGCAATTATTCAATACGCAAGGTATTTGTTTTCGTTTTCACATAAAAATTTTATTTTATTTTGCAGTGATCACTCCACTTCATCATATTTTATAACAGGATTCTCTAATTAAACAATTACACATTTCAATAAGATTACAATGGATCCTCGAGAGTGGAATTGTTCACGAGTAATCCAATGGTTATATTCATTTAATAAAAATCAACACGTTCCTGATATTTTTACTAGTAAGTGGTCCCGATATATCTCTACAAAATTATTATTTTTGCTCGCTATGTGCCCATAGCACACAGTAAAAAAAAGGGGCGAATGATGCACGCGTGCGCTTGATTTTTTTTCTATAAACCCTTGAAGGGTTTAAGCGCATGTCATCTACACTATGAAGGGTATATAAGCCGAAAGGTTTGTTATCGTAAGGGTATATGAAACTGTTTTAAGGGTTTTTTATTTCATAATTTTATTCAAAGTGTTTATTAATAAACAGATAGGTGTAGATTAATATACGCATTTCCAAAATCAGTTTATTATCCAACAATCAGGGGTAGATTATTATACGATTCATGCAGAAAAAATATTATTCTACGGCTAGGGGTTGATTATTCTCCATTTTCAGAAGAAGCATCTATTACAATACTGTGAAGGGTAGATCAATGTACGATGGCACAAAAAGGGTTGATTATTCTCCACTTTCAGAAAAAGCGTTTACTATAATACCGCTGATGGCAGACCAGTAGAGCGATGTCATCAAAAGGGTTGATTATTTTACGATCAATGGTTGATTATTCTCCATTTTCAGTAGAAGCGTTTATCATAATACCTGTGAGGGTTCATTATTATATGATCGAGGGTAGATTGGTGTACACTATAGGAATCACTTGTATAATAAGTTCCCTCTATACTTGAGAAGAACACATCGACTTTTAAAAAGTTTATTGAGCTTTCGTTAATTCTTCAAGAATTACGAGCCAAAATCTATTTATTGCATCAATAGTGCATTATAGTGAGAAAATTATATGATCAATATTTCAAGTTTCAGTATTTTATGTTTCCATCGCAATGTTTATTTTACACGCATTTTAGCAGTGCAATTCACATTTTTAACACAACGGTTCACTACTTTGGAAGCTAGAAAAAGCTTAAATTCTGCGTCGCCTTAAGTGTTTATTATTCGATGTGACATGGTGGATTTATCTAGTGACCCTGCTATTGTGCTTATGAGTTGATAGATATCTGCGTGTGAGAGGATATGAAAACTAAAATAGTAGATGTTGGTATGACAAAATACATCGTGCTGCAATCAATCTAGAAGCGTTCAGTATTCTACAACTAAGCATTGATTATTCTATCTTTCGTTTTGATGGATTTATTATTCTACATTCAAATCTCAAATTTCTGAAATTGTCAATAGAAACGTTACAATCCTATAGTTTGATTGAAAATATGCAGCTATACCTGTTAAGATAAACTAGTACACAAGGCTAAGTTTTAGTTTCAAAAAGTCTTGTTTTTGAGCACGGTATTCGGTTGTTTTATAGAAGTTGTGTAAAGTGAGTGGCAATCGAATCGTTGGCCACGCATCAGTTAACACCAAGTTCAATTGTTAAAAAGCGATTCCGATAGAGTATCATACTCTCTGATAATTTGCAACAGGAATTGTAAAACTAATATGAGTCATTATCCCTTTAGATCGAATAATGATTGTATGAAAAAAATTTCAAAAAGGATTCATATTCAACATTAACAACTAAAGTGTCTGAAAACGAATTTCTGTTCACTCGATGAAAAATCTGTTTTTTTTAATGAGTATCATGAAGTAAACTCTCAAACACTGTAATAAATAAGGATCACTTTATCGTAGGAATCACTTTGTTTAATGTTCACTTCAGGTAGTTTTGAGAACGAAGATTCGTTTTCAAATCAAATTATTTTAAGAATATCAAAAGAAACTAAGCTGAGAGAAAAGCATGTGATGAATCATTGGCACTGTGCTCAGTGAAATCCAGGATTTATCCATATTTCAGTTGAAGTTAAAGTTAAAGTCTTTATCAAAATAGTTTCTTTCATCTGATAGCATTATTGAGCCAAATACAGGAACAGTAAAAATTATAGTTTTTTTCGATTAATTTGTTTTCATTTAAAACAAATCGTAGACATTGTTTCATTTCTTGCTGCTTTTACGCGAAATGTTTTATTTCGATGCTTGCAAGATACAACTAGAAACCTAAATTTATGATCATCAGATTTAGTAAGTCAATACTTGTTTCTAATAAGAATATTTATTAGGGACGTGTTATAGTTTTACTTTCATTACTATGGAATTTCGAATCAGCATACAGATATTTTTGTATTATCTAGTCGATAAGTATTTTTTCTACCGAATGATTTAAAATCGAATATTCCTTGTCTGCAACACAAAAAAATCTGTCGTTATTAAAAAATGTTTTTCAAAATGGCAATTTCTAGAGACTCCTTTCTTATTTTACGTTTTGTCTATTATTCAATAGAAATTGGGAGCTGTTAAAAGATATTATCCAAACAATACATGAGGACACATGTAGATAGGCAGTTTCTGGTAACATCAGAGCGAATCACTCACGAAACCAAACCGTAAAAATGTTGGTTTGTTTATCGCAACTATAAGTAAGAAATTAATTCAAGTCGTCAAAGAACGAAGCTTAAATACCAATAGAAAGTTTATCTCTTGAGTATTAAGCACTCTTTTTAATGTCTTTCTAATATTAAATTATTGCCAGATTTTGATGACGACATTTCGAAGAATGGTATGTAATTTGACAATCAGAATTATTCCAACCTAATCATCATACACTCTAACAAAGCGAGTTATGAAAACTCTAAAACGAAATTCATTGAGGGAAAGTTCTGATCATTGATACTTCATTTTATTCTCGAAAAATATCATATAGGCCTGATTAGCCTCAGAATCGACAATAATATAAACTAGCATGTCTTACCACACAGAAAGAAACACGTGCTATTTTTCAGAGTTGAGAAGAGAGCAGTGAGTATTTTCACGATATGATCAAACAAGAGTAAATATCTTCAAGTTTACTTCCATATTTTAGTATGTGTGATTTTCCATAGCATTACATACAATTTGCATTTAGTCTTTTCGTATCGATACTTTATACGCTGGCAGAAACGAAGATATACTTTACGGGAAAAACCTCTCTTTTAGTTTGGATACAAGAAACAACTTTCAGAAGAGATATGAGCAAGTTCTCTTTTTCTACCAGCCGCATTGCGTGCAACCTAATCTCAATTATATTCAATTAAATCGCTATTGTTAATATTTTGTCTTCACTTTGTGAATGTCCCGAGAATTATCAATATCGTTCCTTCTCTATGAACTCATCATTTTATCTTAAAACTTTTCTTTATTTTCCCTAATCGACCAAAATGTTTTACATGATTCCCATAATTTTTTTTCTATATGTATCTTTTCAGTGAAGTCATACCTTTTTATATAATCTAAATGCGAAATATGATTTTTCATTTTGTATTACTTTTTACGACTGGAGAAAATGTTCCGAAAGATTCATTTGTATATAGAAGGATACATGCTCATCGAATCCTTCTATTGACTCATATAAATAAAGTGAACATTTAATATGGAATAAACACTCGTGTTCATTCTCTATAAATTGCTCTATGTATATAGTTTCACGGCCCACTGAAAAATAAAGTATACTGTATCAATTGATTTCTTATCTAACAGCTGTATAAAGTTATCCTATTGATTCTATTCTATTCTATATATTAAAGAAAACATTATTTTCATGTTTTCGTTTTCTTTATGTATATAAACACAAGTAACGCGTCGGCTCCATGAGCCTCGCTTAACTCAATCCTGAAAGTGCACGATAGAGACAATATGAGCATACTCTCAAAAACAAAATGATACCGTAGATGGTAGCAGTATAACTAGGATTTGAGGTTCGGATTAGAGTTGCCCGTACGCTTTCTAAAGATGCACATAGGTAGCGTTATTTTTGTGGAATTCACATATGTTTTTGACGAAAATAGTGAGTGTGCGTTTGATGTCGAGGTTTTCTGACTACCCGTCCACGCCTTACACATTACACGTTCAAATTGAATAAGAATCAGCTTAATGATTCCAATCGCACCCTATGTAAAAAATAACTCCTGCATATGCTGGTAAAACCACGAATTAGGCAAACCAAACCAGCTCCGCGTCATTCGAGTACCGCACTCTTTCCATTAGAAAAAATCCCTATTGTAGCCTTCTTACTCCAAGTTTTTCAAAACATTAAGTGAATACAGTTTCAAGAAAATCACATTCCCTTATGGAATTACATGTCATGTTAGTCGATCTATAACGTATATGTACTGCCATCAAGACCGCATAGCATACGGGAACGGTACCATTTTCGCGTCACGAAGATATCAAATAATTTTAGAACTCTTTACGAGGGATTCTTTAGAATATGTTCTTCAAATCGTTTGCGAGCGAAAACTATCTATATAATACCACCACCTTTTAGAAAAAACTTCTGTCTGTCACAGATATAAATGAAATTTTAATGATCTGATCGCTCTACTGACTCGATTCATATCAACTCGAGGCTTCGTAAAAAAAAGTAGACTTACAGATCAGACGAGAATATACGAAAAAATTTGTTGGAATAAAATTTTTTATTGGGACTGTCACGACGTGGTTCACCAGAAATGTATACAGTCGCGATGTCACCCTTTTCTCAGGAAAAAAACATATTACAATCAATTTTTATGCGTCGTTCATTTCCCACCCAATAAATCTTAAGTAGTGAAATTCGACTTTGTTATTTTCGAGTAAAATTTAAGACAATGTGACAAGAACTCTTATGATCTGTTTCAAAAATAAATCACGAGAACATTGTTGCGATGAAAACATTACGAACAAATATATGGAGTAAAAAATAGCTCTGAACAAAACGACGCAGTCACACTTGCACCGCTCAGCGGAAGCAGTAGTGATAGAGATTTCTGATAGCATTCACCAACTAAAACAAATCATTTGCAGTTGGACCGATCTTGGGTATCTAACAAAAAATCTAAAAGCTGTTTCTTATAAAGGTGATATACGAATATTCTGGACTAATAATTCCCTGTTCAGTATAAGAAGCAAAGATATAATTTGTCTGACCGAAAGATGGTTATCATTTAATCGACTAATTTTGGAAGTCAACCTCATTTTGGCCTTCGGTCGAAAGCAATATCGAATATTGAGTAAGATGAAGCTAAACATCATAGTCGCCCTGCCCATGACTACTCCGAGATTGAAAAAGCAATTCAATTTTGCGTGAATACTAAAACCTTCTTAAGACACCCTTACTCAACTTCAGTACACCTCATGGTTACCCTACTACGTGATCAAACGATCTTTTTTTTTTGCATTCTGTTTACCGCAGTCAGGCACTCGATCAAACAATCAAACATTCTCCTCGCAACGATGTAAAAATGCTTTTCATTTGAAGGTAAAAAAACCAGCTCCTCGTCTGTAGTCGGCGCCCCTTTGGGGCGCCACTCCCGACTCGTCTATTCAGTGTGCCCTCCTTCCATTTTTGGGGAAAAGCAGGTCACTGAACCTGTAAAAGCAGTTTCTCGCGTTGAATTCCGATCAAAACATAGTGTTTCGTCGTTAATTACAGTTTGTGTGCTTGCTTTATAAAAATACTCTCCAAAGATAGTAACCCCAGCTGCCGAAAAAGATTATTCTGCTCACTTTCTAGATTCGATCACATCTGATTGAGCCTCCTTCTGCAAAATATAAAGTTTCTTGATAAACATCTGTCGGAATGCCTTTTTCGCACTCGATCGGTTTCTAAATCGTGAGAGCACGCTGCTTTCTGAAAGATTGTAGAGACAAACTGAGCATACAGCCAATTTAATGTTGGTGACCCTATTTTTCAGAAAAGCTACAAAGAAAAAACGAATCTCATTAGCGGAATAAAACCAAAAACGCAAGTCAAGGTCCACAAAAATCTGAGCAAAGTATCTCATGCGTGGCAGAAAAATCGGGAATCAATCGTAATCTTGATTCAAACCTTTTTAAGGAAAAATAATACGTGGAACCTTATTCATTATGTATAAAGACCTACATTCTGAAAACAGCGTTTCAAGCCATTTAGAGAGAAAGTCAATTTCAAACTTCGCTTTCCTTAACATCTTTCAGTTAGCTTTCTTTCTGAACTTCTCCTCAATTGGTCACTCAGACAGAAACGAAAGTTTTAAGGCTAATGGGGCTCACACTCGAACCCCCAATACTGAACTACATACGGGGAGCCCTTTTCCAGCAAACTCGATTTCTATTGGGTCCCTGGGCCACTAATAGGGTTGCGAGTCCAACGGGGGTCATATTCGTACTCCCCACCGCGAAATACCTACCGGGAGCCCTTTTCTAGAAAACTCGATTTCTATTGGTGCCCAGGCCTACCATAACGTTGCGAGGCCAATGGGGCGCATATTCGAATTGCCCACCCCAAAATACCTACCGGGAGCCCTTTTCCAGAAAACTCGACTTCTATTGGTTCCCTGACCCACCAATCAGACACCGGACAAACAGACGAATTTCCTTTGTGAAGACTCATCCTTTCAGGATTGAGACTAACGATTATAGTCAGGACTTATTTACTTTTTCTCCAGTTTTTTCTTGATATTAGATTACCTTAATTTGTATAACTTGCCCAAAAATAAGACATGTGCCTTTTTCTGTTCTGGGAATTTTAACAGAATAGGACACACGTTCCTGGGAAAATTTTCAATATCATGGCTTCATTGGTTAATGATGATTTTAGTTTATGCTAACTTTCGCCTTCGGACTATGCGGCCAAGATAAAAATTTATGGAAGGTGATATTCGACCTAAGTGATAAAATTTTGTCAAAACGTTTTCTAGTCATCGTTTCTGGATATGTTTTATTTCCACTACCTCAATCAACTTGTTGTCATTTCAGTATAATTTGATTTTAATCATAATTTACAGTGGATTCTATCGACAAATCTAAAATCTCATTTAAATATATGGTTCCATTTGAGTTACAACATTTTGAATTTTTGTCCCAGTTTCTGCGACATATCGCAAAATTCTCAATCGCTACAATTCTTAAATGGAAACATTCTTAGATCAAATTTTAAATCCGTCGACGGAATCCGCTTTGAATTACGATTAAATAAAAAACAAACCATTTCAGAGGATGGTACTTTAGAAATATTTCTGCCAATACCAATTGCAATTTTTAAAAACGTTTTTGACGAAAACTCATCACTGGGGTTCAATTCAATATCACCTTCCATAAGTTTAATTTTGCTTCCATGCTCTGAAGTTGGCAGTGAATATCAATGATAATTATCGATACAACACTGCATCGCTTTTTTTTACGGCAAATTTCTCTGCTGAACTAGGTACGAATACCAATTGCATATATGTCGTTCTTTCAAGCCTTTACGGTTTAATAAAAGGCTTATTAAAAAATGGTTCCCTATTTCAGAAATATGCAAGTGGCTCTTTTCGTCGATAGTACATAAAGCACCAACATTTCTCATACATTATTTTATCTAACTAGAATTTTTAATTATCTTTCACGAATCTGATTCAGAAAACCAATCCCAAACATGTTCACAGTGTTGTAGTAAATGTTGTAAAGCGTTCAAATCTTTCTTCAGTGTTAAATAACGCATAACGATGAAGAACTGTTTGAAAGCCTTACACATACAAAACTCTTCAAATTCAAATAGTACAGAGATCCTACACTGTAAAAAAAACCGTATAATAATATACCCTTAAAGGGTTTATGATATGTTGCACTTTCATAAACCCTTCAAAGGGTTTATTACTTTTGTTCCATACCCCCGAAAGGGTTTTTTACTTTTACTCCATACCCTCAAAAGGGTTTATTACTTTCGTTCCATACTCAAAAAGGGTTTATTACTGTTGTTCCATACCCCCAAAAGGGTTTATTACTTTTGTCCCATACCCAAAAAGGGTTTATTGCAATTTCCATTCAGACAAGCGCCTTAAAAAACGCGTTAACAATCTTTCAGAAAAAAGAATCCAAAAACAATTGAGTAGACTATGATTCTTTTTCGTTTGTGTTTACAAGGCGGGTCACAACGTATTTTTTGTAATTTATCGGTCCGATTAAAATTTTGGAACTTACTGCGTTATCCTAGGTTCGATCATGAGATGTATTGGTTGATAGTCCAAGATGTTATCCATTCGGTCAGTCGTATGATATCAATATGAAGTAAGAAATACTACTTAAATCGAACAAAACTTTACAGGAACCTGAAGATGATATAAACTTGAGCGGAACAATTGTTATTACATTTTTAATTGTCATAAAAAAATTAAAAAAATATTTTGCATTTAAAAAATTATTTTTTTGGAAATAAAAACTATATTTTTACATATTTAAATAAATTAGGAAAAATTTGTTTTTGAAGTATATTTCCTCGAAAAGAATTTTAAAAAGATTTAAAAACGTTTTGCTCCATTTTCTCAAAAATTTTCTAACATATTTCTTATTTTTCTAGAAATCTATAACGTAAATATTTCTCTTAATTTTATGAAATTGTTGATCTATTTTAAAAACCTTTATAAGTATAAGTTTAGCTCGAAATGATTCAAAATTTATTAGAGAAATTAGCGCCTCTTTATCATACGGTTATTTCTTACGAAACAGGTACGAAATGAAAATTGTATCGATGCATGAATGGCAGCATTGTGAGAAAATGATTGGATTAACATGTTTATTATATTAAATTGTTCGAAATGTCTCGTGAGAAATTTTCATGGTATATATATATATATATATATCAGTTGAAAAAGTGTAATCCTTTGAACGAAGAGTAAAAAACCCCTTTGAAGATGGAGTAGAACAATAAATCCCTCACCGTAGCATAAAATACCCTTTTTAAGTAAGTAATAAACCCTTTTCTCGAGACCGTAGAATAAAATACCCTTAGTATGAAAGTAATAAACCCTTTCATTGACACCGTATAATAAAATACCCTTTGTAAAAGTAATAAACCCTTTTCTCGAGACCGTAGAATAAAATACCCTTAGTACGAAAGTAATAAACCCTTTTATTGAAACCGCATATTAAAATACCCTTGAAGATAAAATCATATACCCTTCTCCTTAAATCTCAGATTAATAAACCCTTTTTCTTCTTGTATCATCTTTTTTTGATATACCCGTCGTTTCATAAACCCTTTAAGGGTTTAGCATAATTTGTAGAAAGGACAAGGGTTTATTATTCTACTCTTTTTTTTACAGTATATGCAAACTCTCATACTTTGAAAAAAATTCAAGTCGCGTGAATCTCGAAATTCAAATTTAAACTGTTGGCCACATTCGAAAATATCTTTTGAACTTCAGCTAACCATTATAAACTCAGTATAGTTCAGAGACCGTCACAGGGCAACATTTTTTGCCCTGCCCTGTCCTGAGACAGGGCAGGGCAGGGCATGATTATAAATTGAACTGAAATATTGAAAAAGGTAAAGACTAAATGAAAGTGTTGTGGCCGCTGAAAAGTAAAGTAATCATATTTTATTTATCTATATTCGAGAAAATATTGATATGCGCTTAAAACATAATTAAATATGAGTAGCAAACAGCAATTAAGATTATCACAAAAATCAGTTCACTGCAAAAATAATGCGCTTATCGTGGTCTGGCGAATTGAATATGTATATAATTTGAATAAGTGAGAAATCGAGTAAATCTTTCACATTTATTCTCATCAACTCATCGTGCTGGATAGATAAAGACTCTTCAAAATATACCAGTAGCAAGAGATTCATTGTGCATTATGGGGTGGTAAGATTTATCGTGAAACAAAAGATTTTCTAATTTTGTAAAACCGGGCGAGTTCATATCAAGTGAAAATAATTTAAAACATAGAGAATTAAGCATACGAAACTACAACATGCGAAGAAATTTACTATTAGAACATGTTGAATCTTCAAGTGAAATTTCCTGCACTGTAAAAAAAAAGAGTAGAATAATAAACCCTTGTCCTTTCTACAAATCATGCTAAACCCTTGAAGGGTTTATGACAACGCCATAAACCCTTAAAGGGTTTATGAAACGAAGGGTATATGAAAAAAAGATGATACAAGAACAAAAAGGGTTTATTAATCTGAGATTTAAGGAGAAGGGTATATGATTTTATCTTCAAGGGTAT
>CAJNYU010000735.1:13757-43984 GCA_905331475.1 Rotaria socialis | reverse complement strand
AATGTAACAACCAGTTGTCTAACAATTTTTTTCATTGAACGATTAATTATTTTCATGAATCATTATCTTGAATCAGATGTAAAGCAATAGACTGTTGGTTAACAACTATTGATGACGTCATTTTAATTAGCGCGAAAGTCTGAAACGATAAATATCTTTCAAAATCGTCATTTTGGGAGAATATTTCTGAGCAAACAAAATATCGTAGTAAAATTTTGAAAACAAATACCACAAGTTCAATATTCATATTTTCACCTCTAGTTTGAATAACTTTTCTATGATTTTCGGTTCTCGAGATCATCGCGCAAAAAATGACTATTTTGATGCATATGCGTCAAGTTAAAAAGAAAAAATGATTTTTAGGCGAACGAAACTTAGTATTGAAAATTGGAAAAAAGATGTAACAAGTTCGATCTTTACACTCTCATATCTAGTTCGAATGGATTTTCTATCATTTACGGTTCTCTAGATCATCACGCTACTTAATCTGTTTCTTTTATGCGCACTCAAGTTAGAAAGAAACAAAAAAAAACTCGCGACGGACTACATAAATGCTGTGCTTCGCACCGCATTAAAAACATTAAAAAAAGATGAATTGCTTGACTTTTGCCACAATAACAGATAGTTTAGAATGAAAGCGTATGGGGTCAAACGCTACTCGAATTAAAACTAAACTAGCCAATCGAATTACGAGTTCAGTTAAAACATACTTAATTAATTAAATGATCTTTGTTTAAATGACTAAACGTTAATACGCCAGTCGAATGGTGTATCTTTTTATTAATAAAGCAAAAACTTTTGACGTCTCACATTTACATATTTGCTTTATTGTAAGCAAGCCTGATCGTCTTATTTTGACTACTTTAAAAATTATTTTTTTCCTCTTTATGAGGAGTGATTATTATTTATCTTTTGTTATAATTGTCTTTCTTCACATGACCTACTAAATTTTTTTTCTTATACAATTTGCGACGGATTCTCTCGTTCTGCTTGTTTACAATAAATTATTGATGAAATATTTCTCTATTTTTAAAGGTTCCTTTTGATGCTAAATATTTAAAATGTAGTTAATGCTACTGTTTGAATGTCTATTTGTTCTCAATGAAACGGTAAACAGCTTCTATCGGAATGATTAGTATTGGAAGTTTCTACGATTGATCGTATTCAGATCAAATCAGCACTCGCACTGATAAACTAGAAAAGGCTAGGGACACACAAGGGGTCACATTTATCAATTCGAGAATTATTAAAATATATGCATGCTTCGATGCAGAATATTACACTGTGTCACTTGGCAGTAGATTCAAATAGATTTGATAAAATCTAGGGTAGTAATGATTGGACATTCTACCCTTACCTTACAATCGCCGAAATTACGAGATATGTTTCTGGTATGTTTTCACAATGATATCACTTTTATTTTGGAATGGTAACATCCGATAGAGCATTGGCTTCTACGTCGGTTCGCTTAAGAATAAGTATCTCGATAAAGAAGAGTTATTGGGATATCGCATCGTATTTGATCTTTCAGTGGCAGTGAGTAGTATGGTAATTGAAAATTATGTTCAGCTAGTTATCTTGTTACCACCAGCAGAAAACTACAGCGTTCAACCACATCATGTAAATCTACATCTACCAATCGATAGAGCTTTAAACGCCGCACATCATTGCATGTCTTTCAGATTCTGAAGACACGGGTCGGATTACAGTTTCCAGTCAGATTCTTTACCACCTACGATTTTGCAACATTTTAATTATTGTTCCGGAGATTTCTCGTTAACAAAAAGCAATCTTTGACTCTCTCAGGGTCCTAAGAATAAAATATTTTATTCTATTTTTTTTAATGGATTAGTCTCAGCCGCGTATTTTTCTATATTTGCGATATCAACAGTTTACTTCACAACCCACATAGGTTTTATTGAAATCCCATAGAAGAATCAACAGACGTGATAAATACACAGCTAGAATCATACATTAAATATATTTTTCTCAAGTGCGACGTCTGCGCAACATTGTTTTATTAGTGTAACTATTTTACTAATCTCTTATCAAAAGACCACTCGACATGATTTATCGCTTTTAAAGCTATACTTGAAATACATAGAAAAATTTTCCACACTGAAAAAATAACTGAAAATTATCAGACTTCGCATGTTTCCCGATGTTAAAATAAAACTTTTTATGTATAAAATTTTCCCTTACAACAATTGATTTCCTATTAAATATTCATAAGTTTCATGTTAAATTTTCTTGCAAATCTCGTATTCTACGGTGCAAAATCAGCAAGTACGTCATTATTCTTTAGAGGCCAGCTATACAGTGAAGTGAAAAAGAATTGCCACTTCACCTACGCATTTTTTCGAGTCATATATGTGAAGCGCATGAACGGATTCTTCTGAGATTTTTATCAGTAATTAAGGGTGTGCTATAGATTTTAATCAGAGCGGGAATCCTCAAAAAGTGTCGCTCAGTAGCGCGAGAGACATTATGATTCGAGTATCTACCGCTTTTCTAGAATATCAAACAGTCATATTACACTACCACGACTAGAGCAACCGTAGCGCTACGAAAATCGTCTTCTTAAGGAAACTCTACGTCCATAGTATCTAACGAAATACAAATGAGGCCCAACGACATGGCATTGTAAAAACAAACGGAGGATCATGGTGTGTAGAATTGCCAGAAAAAATGGTGATCGGACCAATTTTTCTAACTATCTCGACAATGACTTGTCTGGCCGACTTGAAATTTCGATAGTAGAAAGGCATCGGCTAGTAGATAAAATTTTGCCCCACGTGAACAAATTCTGAAAATTCATCTTCAGCGTCAAATGGATGTCAAAATTTGAGAAGGTTGTATTGTATTTCTTTCTCGCTTTAAAAATCCGGGAGACATCGTATCGAGCTGAAACTCCGGCTACTGGATCTTGAACCAAAAGGAGATTCATAGCTTCTTCCACTCTTCTCCAAACACACATCTGAGGCTATCACATAATCCATGTACATAGGCAAAGCGATCTTAAGCTATTTGAGTGTATCGATGAAGCTATAGTGTTTACTGCTTTTTTTGGCTGAAGGAAAAAAAGCTAACTATCGATTATTATATTTGTGTACTCTTGTGTATGTATAATCTATTTATAAAAAAAAAATACTTTTAATATTCATCATGTTCAGTAGAGTAACTTTATCAGATACTAACGGCAATTATTTTTGCACACCACTGTAGATTTAAACTCATTTGGGATTATTTTAATCTAAAAATCATTTTTCTAACTGTCCGGAAAAGATAAATCACTTCTGATACGAATCATAAACAAAACAATTTGAAGAATAGTATTTCACGATCAAGAAAACAATGAGAGAAATCGTTAATGTTGAAAACATATTTCATTTATTTATTGGTTATTAACAATGATGGAATGTCATTCTTATCTGGCAAATCTTAAATCAAGAATAGATTTAGAAAAAATGCTAGTTCCCTATTGTGTATCTTGAAGAACAGGCATGGTGATTGTTAAGACCTATAATATATTAAAAATATGTAAAAAAACAAAACAGAATTAAGCGAGGTTTTACTTGAGTAGCTTTATCAAATTGTGCACCGCATTCATCTGAATCGATATCAATCGGTAACCATACATCCAAATGATAAATATTTGAGCGTGTCGATAATACAATACGATCAGTACCGATATCAAGTGTTAGTGTTTTAGCAGATTTCTACAAATGTAAAGTTCTATTGACTTTTATCGAACATCCCCGAATGAACCTTACCACTTTAGGCAATCGAATATCCATAATTAGAAACTCCGGATCACCTTCAAGTGGTTCACGGATAATTTTATATTCCGGTAACGATCTATTATATTTGTATAGAAAAAGAAAAAATGAATGTTTTATTGATAGATTTTACGTAATATTACAACACACCCTCTATCAACGATTGAACTTGTCTCTCTAAATGAAATATGTTGAACAATTATTCAAAAGAAACAACCATAAATAGACAGACATTCTTTGTTCTGTATTATTCGTTTGTTGATCAACTTCGACGATGAATGGTTTAGCACGAGCTCGAATAAACTGTTCAGTTAATTGTCCCATAAATTTACGATTTTTCAGTTTAATCCAGTCTGTATTAATGAAAAATTTATTTTGCTATCGTTAATGAAATGCAATTTTATTCTTTTTATTATAATTCAAGCTTTTAAATGTTATGATTATGATTTAGATCAACTAAATCACTTGTTTGTAACCAAGGTAGTAAGATGGTAAATACAGTTGCTTTTTGCTGTTCTATCGTTAGGTAAAAAAGAAAAGAGAGACGGAGAGGGACAGAGAGACGGAGAAAGAAATCGACGGTGACTTTCGATTAAGATTCAGCGACAAAAAAGAAACGGAGTAAACAAGTGTCATGCATATACCCAGGTCATATATTACATCATAGTACGACTAGTCTTTACGCATGAATAAGCAAGCACAGTATTACACTCGATCGATCGAACCGTAAGATAATTTTCAAAGGCAAGTTATTTTCCTATGATCAACATATAAAAATTTCACGTAGGTAGCATTTATGATAAATGGAATTGAGAGAAGAGTAAAGTAATCGCTTTGTATACCTGAGAAAAGAGAACAAAAGACATAAGACACCCGCATGCTACATCAAACATTAGATATAACCAAATAGCAACGAGGTAAAAGAAAAGAATGAGCAATCCATTTGTTAAAAAAATACGGCATTTCCCACGCATAGACCGAAGGTCTGAATGATTGAAATAGAAAAAATAGAAAAAACTAAGACGCTCGTTCATTGCCGTTCAGCGGCAGTAAGGCATCACAAATTTTCTGGATTCTTGTATTCATTGCAAATAAGTGAAGTAGAAAGAAGAGAAAGAAGTGTCGTTAGCGCTCACTCCACATAGTTTACGTGAGCATTCTCATGAGCAGGTCTATGATCGTTTCCTGTTCTCATCATGTGCCCACTTTTCCCCTCATCGCCACTCTCGTCGTCTTCTTCTTCTTCGACTCGTTTTTTTGCAGTCGTTTGTTATTGTTGTACGCAAAGTGAAAGTAATGGTACTAGAGACACCGCCCATCACAAAAATTTTCTTATTTTACTCTCTTTCAGTTTTTTTTTGAAAAAGACGATGACGACGGAGGCTACGAAGAAAGGGACGAAAATGCATTTTAATATATATACTATATATATATATATATATAGTATATCTGGATTAGGGAGACGCACGCACATAATAAGGACGTAGAAGAGAAAGAAGAAAGGAAGAAGAGAAATAATAATACGAATAAAACTATGACTACGTAGTGACGGTGGGACACTCTAAGAGTATAGTTCTCGCTCATACGCTCGTTCTCAGTCACTTGCACAATGTAAAGACAGAAAGAACACGAAGGAGAGAAGATCGGTGCCTAGCAACAACACATCGTGTCTACCTACTCAATGCACCGTTGTGTCGTATTTGGTTTAGACTCTCTTACGATTACTTTTTTTTTTATGACTTGTCATTCGAGACGACTTCTCTTTCTCTATTACAGATCGAACCGTTCTTCTTATCCCTTATCCACATTTAAAATCTTATACCATCATTCCATAGACAAACACACACACACATACATACAACGAAATGAATGATCAACCAACGGATTATTCGTCGATTGACGCATTTCATGTTGGTCGTCGTCGAAAACCAAACTTTACCGATCATGAAGTCATCAATATAATTGAACAATATGATATGTATAAAGAATTACTGCATTCACGAGAAGCATCAAAAAGTGTCATAGCACAAAAGCAAGCTATTTGGAAACAAATAACCGATACACTTAATGCATCATATCCACAAGTCGAACGAACTGTTGAAGATGTACGACGTAAATGGAAAAAATTACAAAGTGAAGCCAAACGTGAAGTAGCTGCCTATCGGGCAGCTCAAACAGCTGGTTCAACATCATCTCTATCAAATAAACAAATGAGTTTATATACTCGAATATTATCTATATGTCGTGCTCCAATATCATCATCAACGCAATTTGTTCATCATGCAGCCGTTGCTGCGGCTATACATCATCAACAAGCCTTACAATTACAAGCACATATCAACAATGGAAATAGCCACCATCATGAAACAACATTCAACGAACGGGTTAGTCATTTGAATTTAAATTTTTATGGCAGCTCGGGAAAATTTTCTTCGCAACTTTTTCTATTCATTTTGTCTTACATAACAGTTGCGAAACTATTATTCATGTTTCTTTCGTTCTAATATGTGACTTTTATTTGCTTCATCAATTGAAGTAGATTCAAAAAGAAAAGGAAAAAGAAACATGTTTGTCGTTAGTAAAAATAAGGTGAATCAGTTTTGAAACGATAACGAGAGACTTTGTCAAGAAAGAAAAAAAGATTACCTCGTAAACTAAAGAAATACGAAGCTAACAGTTTCAATGTTGATTCCTACTTCAGTTAATCAAGCTTTCATTCTAGTCATCTCCATCCGGGCATTTTTTCAGTACTGTCGAATATCATGCAATCCTTCCGGAATAGCGAATGAGCTTATTTTTCTATTCATTGTGATAGAAAAAATTTTTTTTTTGGAAAAAACCTAATGTTTTCATCCGTGAACAACCATTAAATTTAATTATCATCAAAGAAAAATTAATGCTCTGTCAAACTTAATTAAAATTTCTTTCTTTTATATATATTTTAGTCATCAGATAAAGCAGACTCACCATCATCAGATCTTGCAAATGGCGTTAATGGACAATTAGATTCTGTAGGTGATGAAAGTGCTAGTCTACTTGGTAATGATGATATTTGTTCAAGCCCACCGACAAATCTTCAATCGACATCGCTTTCATCATTTCTTACGCCGCAACATGTTCATATAACAATGAAAAATGCCACCAATGGACAAGTATCAAAACGAACATTAGATAAACAACGTAAATATTTAAAACCATCACATATTCATCAATCTATGAATGCAACAAAATCCTATGGACAACAACAAAGTTCACTTCGTCTTGAATCATTAATCAAACGTAAACGTACGCTTGAATTAACAAGTCAAAAAATTATCTATGATAAAGAACGTTTATTAATTGAAAGAAAAAATCTTGATGTTAAATTAGCAGCTAATGAATGTGAAAATGAACGTATTAGTATTGAAAAACGTCGTATTGAATTAGCTCTTCAAAAATATCAATGTGAATTACCAATAGCAACGAACGGTACAAACAATCATTTATCTGATCAAGAAGATCACGATGAGCATAATAGTGCCGACGACATGAGTGATATTAACGAATAGGCTGTTATCACAGGTATAACTGTGTGTGTTTTCCAACTCCGTCCATGTTTGTTCTTTTGTTTATTCCCGACGCTCTCCATTTTCTTTTTGTTTTCGTTCTTTTAACCAGCGCTAGTGTGATATTGTTTTTACTTTTTCTTTTCGTCCGTACTCATGTGATACTCAAAACAGAACAGAGGCTAAAAAAACAGAAATCCATTGTGATACTCACAATCATTTTACATGCAACAAACGCAAGACGAGTGTTCTTTGCAATGCAATGCACTAAGCTATTATATTTGATCTTATTTGACATTCTTTTCTCAACGTGTCCACTACATGTATATGTATCTATTCTGCATTTTTGATTTCTTTATGCGTATTTTTTTTTTAAACTCATTGGTATTGATGCTTCTTTATTTGTACGTATGTGTTGTGGAAAACGAAAATAATATAGTGAGCGAAATTATCATTTGACTTACCTGTATCAAGTTTAAATTGTGGATATTTGCTTTCTAAACCTTCATACATCAACGTAAGTAAGAAATTCATAAATGTCGGACTTGAATGTGCGCGACGATAGAAGTCCGGATGAATAATAACAGTAAAAATCGTGCAAGCTTGTCCATCTAAATAAAATTCAAAAAACAAAAACTTCGTTAATGTTTCCGTTTGCTTTCGAAACTCACGTTTATCAAGATCAGCCATTGGTTCACCCAAACTAATAGGTACACGATATCTTCCTGGATCTTCTGATTTAACTATTTCAATCAGTTCTTCTTCGGTGATTTCTCGTGGAGCATTGATTTGAGATGACATACAAACATTAATGAAAACTTTTTCATTGTTTGCTTCATCACCAATACGTTTAGTTTTTAAACAAAAACCTAGATTTTTAAAAAATTTTCACTTTCCTGTAATGCTAATTTTTCATTCGTACCAGGTTCAGGTCTAACAGCAATACGTTCATCGTTGTTTTTGGCTTGTTTATTTTCATCAGGCTTTTTTGATAGTGTTACTTGTTTAAGAAAATTTTGAAATTCTTCATCTTCTTGTTCTAAATCGTTTAATTGCATGATTATCTGAAAAACAAAGAAGCTTTTAAATTTTATATTTTGAAACACAAACTAAAAGAAGTTTAACGTGCCAAGGATACAAATTTACAACTCCCCCATCGCTGACCTTTAAAAAGTAATTTCTTTGTATGTCATAATTCAATCCCTGCAGGTATGGCACTAATAGCTTTTTGTTATTTAAAGTGAAACTATTGCAGATCAATAGGAACCAGCGAGGTGATGTGCACAACAATGAAATACATTATTTCAGGTTATTCAATTATTGTTCATTTTAAACGACGAAATAGCTTCTTTTGTGTAAAACTATGAAAACGGAAAAGTTGAATTGACTGTTCAGAAAAGATTGTTGAAATAATTTTATTTGTTACAATAAAAGTCATCCAAATAATTTCGAGTACTTCCTTCTCAGAATAGTTATCTAATAACGTTTATGTAGAATAATGGAGTAGAATATTCCAATACAGTTGATATTCAACGACGTAGTTCCCGATAAAAATTGATTTTGAGCTTGGAATGTGTGGTTATACCACTAGAAATCTTACATAGTTTAAGACATCGTTCAATACTTAGTGGTCTGTCGTTAGACAATTTTCATAACATCTTTTCAATCTGACTTCGTCCAGACAAAGTTATACGGTTGGTATCTGTGTTTGCGTGAAAATCTGTTAATCAGGTAGGTTATTCTCTTGGGCTTAGTGCAGATCACGAAAGACTTAAATACTAGCTGTATCTAATATTTTCACAGCTCGAATAATTATTTGTTTTTAAAACGAAGATCCTATTGAAGATTTGTAATGGAAGAGAGAAAGTCTTATACTATTGAAGCTGATAGTTTCAACACAGAAAAAAGCACTGATTCCNCCCCCCCCCATCCCTACAGAATAGAAGCCCATGGGTGGTGTCTCTGTTCCGCAAGCTATAATTTTGTAACAAAGCATGTCCTGATGCCAGCTTTTGCGTTATTTGATAGAGAACTGTTCATTCTTTCATCGGTTTTAGTTCATTTTTCCTGAAGTAAACCTTGATTTTCAACGGAGAAATTTAACCCAGGGGGTAGGCTTCTATTCTATGTAGGAACTTAAAGCAAGATTAGAAAAATGCTAACAGCGTTTCTTGCCGATGCAGCTCTCAAGTTCAATTGAGGAAGTTTTACTGCATTTTCGTTCATGATTCGATATTTGTTAGAAAATAAAATAGTAAGATTTCAATCTGAAATTCAAGATATTCCTAGATCTAATGCCTTTTGAGATATCCTGAACATTATATTCTTTCGAAATAGAATCTTCGATCCGAAAAATGATTTCATATGATATTAATGAATGTTAGGTCTTTTGAATTTTCAAAAACAGATTTTACCAATTTCTTGTTTGTATATTCTTATTAAGCTCCGCATATTAGTTATCGCAATAGCAAATGATTAAATATATACGCATTCGGTGCTATTCCCTGAAAAATCTCCTATTATAAGTAACCAGAATAGTCTATCATAAATATTTCCTGTCTCTATCATACTTTTGTAACAATATTTGATTGAAATGAATATCAAAAGAAAAGGATTCTTTTAACATCAGATTCAATGATGAACAATAAAAGAAACTTTTCTTCACCTCAGTTCAACGCCTACCATCACACCACCATTGTTGCAAAGTAAAACCACAGTTTGATTTCAACCATTTTTAAATTTCGAATTGAACATCCATCTCTATGTTCATTTCTATGTAAATGAACACAATAAACTGCACATATATTCATTCTTATATTTCTACTAGATGAGAGCAAATCGCTTTGATTGTAGAGCACTGTATATATTTTTTCGTGTGTTAGTCAATCATCATTCATGCTGAAAGTAATGATTCATATACGGTCCATGACAACTGCTGATCTAACCAATAGCAACGATTTCATATCCACCTTTACATAAATTAAATGAAAATTATCATAAAAAAACTTCATTTAACATTTATTTTTCGTTTAATTTAATTTATTTTTCATCTGAAAAAAATTTATACAAATATCCATAGTCCATAGAATATTTTATGGACCGATGAAAATTTCTCCGTTATATGCAGTTCGATAAACATAGATCGAATGAGTTGAAAAACAAAATCCATTGAAAATTATTATTTTAGATAACATCATGTCAACTGAAGCTGTCAAGACTGCTAAATTAGCATTTGTACCTAAATATGAGATCGCAACTGGTCTTCATAAAGGTCGTAAAGTTGAAAAATTTGTCTCGAAACGTGTACGACCAACACGACGTGTTCAAGTAAATTGCATCGATTAATTTTTCTAGAACCAAATTTTTCTTGATTTTGCATCGTAGAAAAAAAGTAAACATGTAAAATTCGTTCGTGATCTTGTCCGTGAACTTGTTGGTTTTATGCCATACGAACGACGTGCTATGGAATTGATGAAAGTTGGTCGTGATAAACGCGCATTTAAATATGTCAAAGCTCGTGTATGTACAACGAGAAGAAAAGCTTCTCTTTTATTTCTAAACTAATTTTTGTTTTACAGTTAGGAAGTCATCAACGAGCCAAGAAGAAACGTGACGAACTTCAAGCAGCTATTCTTGCACAACGCAAAGCTCATAAATAAAACTAAACTATTTGTTTGTGTTTTGTTATTAAAAAGAAAAGAAATAAATTTCGAACGAAAGAAAGATCATAAATAAAATAAACATTTGTTGTTTTGTAGTTTGTAGATAAATGGATAAAACTCCTATATACGATCAGTCTATGACACCACAGCCAACGACGACAACAGGAGGTGGTAGTGTTTCACAATCAAAAGCAATGATTTATATTTGTGGTGAATGTCATAAAGAAAATGAATTAAAATCTACGGATGTTATTCGATGTAAGATATTCGTAGAAAGTTTATATTTGTTATAATTTTCTTTTTCTTTCCATAGGTAATGAATGTGGTTATCGAATATTATATAAAAAACGAACAAAACGATTAATTGTTTATGATGCTCGATAGTTTCATAATTTGTGCTTGTATTATATTCAGTAGTAAATTTTTATTTAATGTTTTAACCGTGAAATAAAATCATGTGAATTTGTTGTTTTTCCTCAATAGAATCTATGCATTTTTTTTTTATAAATTGTGAGAGTTAACTATTTTTTTTAATTCGAATTATGTTTTTCGTATTCACCACATGTTTCTTGGTGAACGCTACAACATGTGTCTGTTAAAATTATAAAGTTTCTCTTTTTTTTTTAAGCATCTAATACATCCTCTAGACAACTTCTGAGGGTAAAAATCTACATGGAAAGTTTTTTCTCACCATGAGTCGATTTCCAGTAGAAATATGGCATAGTGTGTACATCGAAGCGGGCACAAACCTGCTATTTAAACTAAATATTGGGATTGAAAGGAACAGATTCTTGTTTAGAATGCAATAAAAAAATATCTTCGTTTTCAGCTTGAACCTGCTGAAAAATTCAACATAGGTGTAGTGCATGTCACTGAATCTATCCTAGAACTCTGTGATTCAAGAACTTGATCATATGTGTATGCAGAAAAATAACCTTCGTAAAAAGTTACACGTCAGAGGAAATGTGTCTCGTTGTGCCTGAAGTAGTCTATATTGACTAGTGTGTTAAGATCTGGTTGGTATAGTGATATCAAGGTTTAAAATAATAATAATGTTCAATTAAAAAAGTAGAATGTAAAAACAGCGGCCGAACAGCTGCAAGGCTAGAAAAAAGATATATTTGTTTTGAAGTAGATTAATAAATGAGATCGCTTGTTTTTACTGGGCATTGATTACTTTTGAAAAGCAACTATAACTTGCTAGAGGTTTTTCAATTAACACACATTTGTCTATTCATATAGTGACGTTGGAGGAACTACGCGAGTTCTGGATTTTAACCCTAAATTGATTGTGCTGGAAAGCATTGTTTTCTCTACGTGTTGACGCATTTTTACTTAACGGTTACAGACATTCAGCAGGTTCGGTAAGTAGCTGCAGATATTTCATCACTCGATTTTTTTTTCTCACGTATTAGAGGCTGAAGGAAAATATTGATATGTTCAATGCAATTTTATGAATTAAAAAAATATTGCGCGTAGCACAAATTATTTTTCCTTGTCAGCTAATTCTTGATTAAGTCGAACAATACAAAAGTTTCTCCATTGTTAGCCATTGTAAAGAATAAACATCAGCGTTTATTGAATTGCCATAGCTATTATAGCAATATTGTTAGGAAAAAGGTTCATACGCATGTTGCTCTATTATTTATAGAGATTTTATAATAATTAAATAAAGATAAGGGAAACTTTGAAAAGGGTTTCTTTTTGTTAGCCAGTTATCAATCTTTAACGATATATTTTTATTCCAAAAACATCACGCAAAATGAAGTTGAGACTTACGAGAAGTCAGATAGAAACACTTTTGACTTTACAATGCATTTTATTAACTATTCATCGTAGAAATTCTATATGCAATTGAACAGCTGTTTTATGAAAAGAAAATAAGAATGTTTTCTCAACAGTAAGTCACTTTTGTTTGTTTAATTGGTTTCAATTAAGTAAGGAAGGCGAGTCTTTTGTAATCCAAACTTTATTACACTTTCTCAACTATGAGAAAAACTTAAACTATAGTATGACAATGCATACTTATCCGGAAATTAATGTTTAACGCATTTATTCAATTAGAAATTTCGTTGATCTATTTACTATAAATTTCTTATATTATTTCCTATAAAGATTTCGAAGTACATTGAAATTAGTTCGTATTCGTATGCTGAACGTTTACGCTTTTCTTTTAGTCGAAAAACAAAAAGATTTGAATAAAGTCATCATATTGGGAAAAAACATAAATTTTTTTTATGTATCGTAACATGAAATTCATTTGAGAAAATAAATTCGAATATTCTGAACTTAGTCTTATGAACACTAATGGTGCTACCAGTCAACAGTTTTGCATAATAGAACACATTGAAAATCTCGCTTGTAGCCACTAGAATATATGTACACGTAATTGAAAGAAACGATATCCTGGACTACATGATTAATTAGTTCAGCATACTCAATCTTACTGATGCAATTTATGAGTAAATCATGATTTAGGGAGGATATGTAAAAGAACGAGAGAGAGAGAGAGAGAGAGAGAGAGAAAGAGTACAAATACTAATTCTAATTCACTTGACTGCCTGTTTGGGTTTTTTTCTTCTCTCTATTTTCTTTATATTACTTTTTCTTTTCTTATGAATATATAGAATGAGTTCATTTATATATATATATATGTATCTTTAGCAAAACAATATGAAAATATAAGCAACATCGAATTCAATGAGCAATCCTCCGAAACAAGAACAACAACAACGCATAAGCAACAAGGTACGCGATAATAAATAATTGATACATATTAAAGACAATAAGAAAAGAATTTTAAAATTTTATCGTTGAATGATGTTTTGACTTTCCGCATAATTGGTACACTAATCAAGGCAATGTCGACCAAATAAAAAAAACATGCAAAACGCAATACGTGTGAGTGAAATTTGTTGAAGAATACTATGAGAAAAGTCGAATGACGACATGCCCCAATTTACGATTGCATGTCCAACAAAGACTATAGTCGATTTAATGGATATCGTTTGGGCATTTTCAGCCAATGAAGATTTCTTTGCAAGCATAGAAAAATAAATGAATAGATCGAATGAAATGCTTGACACGTATTTTAAAACCATAAAAATTCGGCTATGACTAAGAACTGAAAAACAAAAGAGGAAAATTATTATTGATCAATTATGTTCTCTAAACGAGTCAGATGCATGCATGTAGATTTTCTCTTGTATGCAGTCTTGTCAAAATTCATCAATGATGTGCTGACTTTCTCTTCCTCCATTCTTTCGCTCGTTTTCTCTCGCGTCTCCTGTGTTCGCCTCTCAAAAACTGATAGATTATGATTAGTTTTTTGCTCGGGAATAGTAATGACTGCTGCTTGTGTCATGTTTTTCTACCTTCGAAAGAATGAAATGACATTAAAGAAAAGAATTTTAGATAAAGAAATAATAATAAAAACAGGAAAAAACAACATACAAACTCATCTCCTAATTAACTCGCACGAACACGCGAAAATCTGCCATGTTATATGGAAAATGTAAGTTTTTTATTTTTATTCCACCTGATTGTGAGAGTAAATATTGGAAATGGCTTTGAATGTTGAAAAGCAGGTATCAGATTATTGATATTGAAATAAATTGATATTTGGCAATATTAGTTTACGAATTCTTTTCTTTTATTTCAGTACGGTGATGAAACTAATACTCCTTACCAATCACGGTGGTCCGTTAACGAACTCAAGGAAAGACCAACAAACATCTCGGTATTTTCTCGTATTTATGAAGAATACAGTGATGCTGAACATTTCTTTGACTTTACTCATAAAACAGCTTCGATTTTACTTCAAACAAGTAGAAAAAAACTATTGGAAAAAAGAAAGAAATATTGACAATTTCTTTTTGTTGTTTTAATTAGAGACTGCTTCATTTGTATTCGCTGTATCTCTTATTTTACCATTGATTATGATGAGTGTTGGTAAGCTTTTTGTGACACCTATTCATTCTAACCAATTCTTTTTTGTAATTTTTCAAGGTATATCAAATTTAGAAGAATGTCCATTAAACCGTAACATTCCAGTTTTTGTACTGGTTGGCGGTGCCATTGCTTCATTAAAATTACTTCAAGTTCTTTGGAAACAATATAATCGTCGTCGTGGCCCTGCTGAAGAAGAAGCTTCTGACACTCGTAACGGATCGGTATAGTTGATTATTACATATATCATATATTTGTTGAGAAGAAAAATATTTCGGCTAATTATTGACGATGAAAATAGTTGGTATTGTTTGATCCTAATTCAGTTTTGTTGATATACAAAAAAAAACTAATCTTGTGCTAATTCTCTTTTGAGAGTTACAGACTCGAGAGAGTAAATTGATTAATTATTCGATTCATATAACATGGAAGATAAACTCATGTCAAAGAACCTTTTGACTTTTTAATCATTTGATAGAAAGGTCCGACACAACAATAGAGATAACTGCAAACTTAGGGAGAGATCCCATGAGAAAAGTTTTATTTAGAGAATTACAAACAATAAATATATAATGAAACATTTTGAATAACTATACAAAACGAATAGTCGATCGGTAGGAATAGATAAAAATAGAATTTTATCACGGGAATTATTTAGCTTTCATTAATGTAACGTTTATTCTTGGAAAAACTTTTCTTACATTTTAAATTAATTATGACAAGAAAAAAATGCCAAACTCCCGTTTTAGCTATCATGAAAACAAAACATCCAGGGTTTAGAATAAGAAAAAAAAGGAAACGTCGGTACCTAGAAATTTTAAAACTTTCTGCCGAATAGATTTCCTATGTGAAACATTCATTCGTATAGAATTATGATTATGGAAAGATGAGCTCATTATGTTTAATTACAGAAAAATCATCGACTTCATTAAAAACATATTACTATAATTGTTTTGCGTGTTAGATAAGTCAAAACTAATCAAAAAAGGAAAATCATTGGGAAATTGTCACATTTCAGGCTCATCCTTCCTATTCAAATTTCATAATAAAATAGTTAAATCAAATTTTTTTCGAATGTTCTCCATATATATATTAATTAAGGTTATTTTCTTTATCTTAGTATAAAAATATTTGCCTTAACGAACATGCGATTCAGAGGGAGTTACGATATTGATATCTTATTTCTTCGGAGTACAATCAGATTAAATTTTTTTATATTCTTCGAACAAAATCTAATTATAAGGATCAGTTCGAAAACTTTGCTTTCTAATGAGAGATTTAATCATGTCTATTTAATTATCCGGTTATTTGTATATAAGAGCAATAAATAACTCTATCTTGTTCGACAAGATGTTATCGCTTTATTTAGAGGAATCAATATAAATAATTACTAAACAGTTCTTCGAATTGCATCCTGTTACGAATAATTCTAATGGATGTTATATCTTTATTTACGCATCGAACGAGGTGACAGTGACCTATTTTTGAATGTGATCGACGCAGGAAAAACTAATTGATTTGTTTCTATTTCTTTGGTACGTTTTATGATGAGAAGAAAATACGCAATGGAGAAATTTATTCTATTGAACATAGAGCAAACATAATAGCACGATTAGTAAACCTAGTCGTTTAATAATAGAAGAAATTTTTTAAAATTTATCGGAGGTACTAATATTTTTATTAACTCTTCTATACATGTACATACAAGTAGGATAGAGCAATATACAAACATTTTTTGGTTCCGATTCTGAAAGTTTTTTTTTTGTAGTTTAGCAATATCCTGATGGGATAAAGCAAAAGTAGACGAATCACTAAGAAGTGAACAGTCTACATTGTGGTAGAATTTATTTTTCAAAAACAAAAAGTTAATTAAAGATGATGGCCAATCACTAAAATTCGTTGAGAAGAAAAAAATAAAAAATCGAATAAATAGTAAAATTATTTTCAGCATATTTTTTTATCATCTATATCATAGATAAAATTCTCACTATTTAACTGTTACACCAATATCTCTTAGATGTTGAATCCTAAAAAAAACTTTCTCTCAATCACTCCGACTGCGCCCATTTAGATTTATTTGCCAGTCAAAATATTATCCTGTACATGTCTAGTGATGATAACTTATAATAAAGCTTAATGATTGATCCATTTCACACCATCGATAGATCAGATTAAGAAAAATCAAGTGATTTCTCTCTTAAATCTCTCAGAAATATTATAGTAACTTAAGTTTAAAAAAAATTTCAATTTAGACATTCATGGATGTTCTCACAACGTTATTTCTTATTGTTTGGTTTATATATGGCAACCATATCATATACCGTTATCGTATACCACATTTTGAACAAACAACTGAAGAGCCTGAAAATTGGTGTACAAAAAATGTGTATCTTTTAACTATGATAAGTGTTGCTTATACATATGCACTTGTTACACTAACTATATTAATTGTTCTTATTGTTGTATGCACTGTTCATTTTCGAAATCATCGTCGTGCCGTACGAGAGGCTGATGAAGCCGAATGCGCATGATTGATATAAGATTTAGTTGTTTTTCTTTTAATAAATATATATTTATATATATAATTAAATATCACTGTAGCACACACAGAGGGACACACACACACGCGTGCAAATTAAATAGTGTTTTTTATCTGCAAATAGTAAAAATTTGAAATAAAAACGGAAGATATGTCAATAGATTTGTCGTCGATAAACGATAAGATGATGAACTAATTTGAATATCACGTTCAGTATAAACCATTTTTGTTGTGGTCCTTGTTGGTAATATCAATTGACGAGGAGATACTAAGAGAGAAAAAAGGTTATTCTTACGTAACAAAAAAAAATTAATTTGTTTTCAATACTTGTTAATAATCGATTTGAATTTGTCTTAGCTGAATGTTTTGAATATCGATGAGTTTTTTCATCTTTTATTGGTGTCGTCGTTGCTTCTTCTAAAAGATATTTTATTTGAAGGAAAAAAAATAGAATAAAACTTCAAAATTCAATAACATACGTAGCACATAAACAATAGATTCCATTCGACCGTGTATATTTTCAGCAATACAATTGTATTGTCCAAAATCATCATCATTGTTCATCTATTCAAATACATATTTGCCTATGAATAGAATACATATAAGTACGCATACTACCTGAATTGTTAATCGACTTGTTGACATTGTTTGATTAACTCGAGTGTGCGTCATTTTATTCTTTTCAATCATTTTGCCATTTTTTTCCCAAAATATTCGAGCAAATGGCCGACCTACTGCATGACAGTCAATGGTTACATTTTGATATCGTTCACTTTGAATTAAATCATTATTAACAATGACAACAGGTGAATCTAAATATTTGATTGTGCTTGGTACTTATTGTCTCCTAAAAAGATGTTTTTCTACGTACGTTCAACATGGATTGTAAATACTCTATTCGACGCTGGTAAAACACCATTATCAGCAATACATTCAACTGTACGTGGAAATGTATTGGTTATAGATGGAATAAACCATATATTGCTATTATCAGGCGGTACTAACAAACAAAGCAAAACAAAAAATGTTTTTAAAAATGAATAGATAAGATTAAAAATTAAAAGAGAAAAAAAAGTTCAAGTATACAGGCTACTTGACCTTAGACGGACATCATGACACGTGCTCGATGAAAAAATTTCACATACAAGGGTGTCCTATTGTTCTTCAACTGTCTGTCTGTCTGTCTCTTGCTGTCTTTGCGCAATATGATCAGTATAAGTAGCTTAAAAGTCGATGTGAGCTTGAATGCGTGCGTGTGAATTTGTCAAAGGATGATTGATCAAGGATTGAACACACATACACTCATTAACATGTCTACTTACATAGATCGCCGCTTCGATTTATATCGACGTCGCGAATACGCCATCGTATAGTAGGCGCAGGGGTGCCTTCAGCTCGACATGATAATTTTAAAGATGATCCAGCAAGAATTGGATGTAACGGTGGATTTGGAAGAAAATCAACAATACGTGGCGGAACTAAAAATGAAAATTCATTGTTTATATATTAACAATGGGTGATGAAACCTTCTTCATCGAACAAAAAGAAATCACCCCAAATAATAAAAAATAATATATGTCGAGAAGATTTTTTTTTTTTGTTAAATTATATAAGATAGCTTTCAAAGAATTTTCTAAGCAATTTCAATGTGAACTCTACTGTTCATCATCTATTGATTAACATTATAACGGACAGCATGCAGAGGTCACATCCGTATCCGTGACGAAAAGAAAATGTTAATTGTAATGTGTCACAGTATGCAAAGACAAGACACTAATGATAAACATCTTAACCCATTTCTATCATTTTAGCTATTAAAAACAATGTGTCACAGTGTAAACTATTTTCAACTGTGATTAGCAATTCACATTATTCAATCAGTTATTTTAATTTTAATTACCTTGAACAGTAAGAAAAATTCTTTTCGTTTTTCTTGGTTCTGTATTAATTTGACATTGATATTCTCCTTGATCATCTTCATTAACACGGTCAATTATTAAGTTATACGATCCAACATAGTCAGATTCAAGACGATAATGATCTTTGTTTGAATAAACTGTTCCATCGAAAGCAATCAATGTAAGTTGTTCTTGTACATTTGTTTGATTCCCGTTTAGAATTGATCGATCAATTTTTTGCCATAGAACCTATACACAATTCAATTATTGATTAATTCACTTAAGAGAACTCATCAAATTAGCTTAAGTATCTAGTAGCGAAATTCAAAGATTTAACTATGATTGGTGCATATCTTAGCCTTGTATTTTTAACATTCATTCTTTATTCACAAGAGACATATAATCGTCATCCGCATATGGAAATTTCAAATTTGATTGTCTCATCATCTAAGCAAGATGTTGCAAATAAAAAAAACAAATAATCGTTACAAATACCAAATTACCCATATCGGACAACATATGTATATAAAATAAAAAAAAAGGAAAAAGATGAAGAAAAGAAATCTCTATACTCTTGATCGGTCATTTCAATAAAGATCGATGACCTTGTATGTGTACAATAGGTCGTGTTTGTTTTCTTCGTTAAAGCACTTGATATCAAAAGCGGAAGAAAGAGAATATTAATTTTCTTTTCGGACCCGAAAGTAAATGAATTTTCTTTTTTTTTTCGAACGGAGAACACTTCCGCAATATGAACAATTCAATAACGTACAAGGCAGCAAAAAAAGAAGAACGAAGAGATTCGCAGAACGGGCGATGAGTTAATTTATGCCTGGTATCTTCAATGTTTATCTTTGTATTACCACATCAAACCAGACATAGTATAGTTAGATTCTTATCATTGATTGGAAAAGAGAGGGTGGGAGTGATATCAATCTAATTAGCTCATCTTGGATGGATGCGACTATGATAACATACATCACAAATGTTGGTTATCAATATACACACAAAAGTTTGTTGAACCAACAAACAGTACAATTATGGTCTGGCCAACAGATCATATTGCTGTAGACGTACACATAGAAGAAGAAGAAGAAGAAGAAAAAAGGCAATGAAAGAAAGAAAGTAATGACAGAGATAGTGTGGATATATGTTTGAACGAAAAGAAAAAGGGAACAACAATTATGAAATAACTTACTTTAAATGAACGAACTTCAGCCACATAACAAGTTAGCACACATTTTCCACTAACTGGTACTGTATAGTTTTCTGTTGTTGTATCAAAAGCCACTAGAGAACCAGCTAAATTAACAAGGGTATATAGAAATAACATCAACATAATTTTCTTCTGTTCTTCTTTGGACAAGGTGTCAAGTAAAAATGGACAATCATTTTGCTTTCTCTTCTCTTGTTCACTCTCTTTCTCGTTCTTTCCTCTTTTTTTCTTCTTCTTCTTTTGCCCTCTCCGTTTTTCCTCTATTCCAAAACATTGAACATTCACCATACATACATAAATATCTTTCAAATAAAAAGAGAAAGAAAAAAAAAACCGAAACGCCTGCTGCTAATTATGTCTTATTTCGTGATCGCTGATCTCCAACAAAACAAAAAACTCGCCGAACTAGTTGATGATTACGATCTTCAATAGTGGTCAGTTAATTGAATGACGATGACACATCGGGTGTGGCAGTTTTGAACATGAGAAGCATGAATGAGCTTCTTTGTTTGATCACTCATTTGGAAATAGAACTGATGATGACCAAGGCCAAGAGAGCATATTATATACGGTTGAACAGTAATGATCGTTCTCTCACTTTCTAATCATATACAGGTAGTGAAGTTGACTGACGTGATCCAAGACGGAAATAAACATACTATACTGTATTTTCCAGACGAATTCTTTCAAGCTGTTCGAATCTGATGTAATCGTATGACAATGTAATAAAAAGAACATCTGCTGCTACTGCTACATCAGACAAGATTTATATAAGAAAATAGAAAAAGAAAATTTATTGAAATTATGCTGTTTTAATATCGATTTCATTGCTTTATTCAAACGAATGACAGTTATAGGATATAATTTGTCTGGTGAACAAATTATTCCACGAGAAAAAAACACTCGAGGCTATGAGATTTTAATATGGATTACAAAAAGCGCAGTTAATCGGAAAAGAAAGTTATATTGTTTAGTTAATCCTTCTCGGTAGATTTACACTGCATGAGTTTGTTTTGAAAAAAGAAAAGCTATTCCGGAAAAATCACTTTTTTAAAATAGAAGATGAACTATTTAACATTTTCATTTTATAAGAGATTAAGTCGAAACCAAATTAAATCAGTCTATAAATAGACAAAGTAGAATAGCATTTTTTTATAATGGAAATTTAAATCGTATAAGGATAGGACGATAATTACAATCGTGGGCGAGGCTAAAAATAGTGACTGCATTTTTGGTTGCGTCTTATTTAGTTGATAATGGCAGTGAAATAAAGTCACTTTCTGTACCTGTCCAACAATTGCCACGAATGTCGTAAGCGGAGATCAATTCTCGTGTTTTTTCTCAGTGAATTGTTTTACTTGGGAGTCTCCAGGAAATATATTTGGGTTCTATGAAGTCTGTTTAATTTTAGAAAAAAAAGTTTATTAATCAATATCGTACTTCAGTCGACTCTAAATTCTGATCTAATTTTCGTTTGAATACAATAAAACAAATATCTCTTACAGATTTCATTGAAATTCAATTTTCAATTTATAACTATCAAGGAAAACAAGATACTAGGAATGGAAAAGCGGGATAATTTATTTTTTGTTTGTATTGAGAGAAAAAGTCATGTCGAAAGAATTATTTAACTATATATTTGATTCGAATGATAGTGTTCCTTTGAAATCTGAATCGATATTTCTTCGAGATGATTTATCTCGAATACCTGCTCCTATTTGTTCTCATTTATGCATACGACATCGTCTACTTCGTCTTAATTATCATATTGCTTCGCCTCATCAATCACAAATTGCTTTATGCAGAAAACATCTACATATACATCGACAAGTAAATGACGATGAAAAACTATTATCTATTTCAAATAAAACTCCAGATACGACTTCTGATACTAATCGATTGATCAAGAAATCTGCCTCAAAACAATAATCATCGAAAATCAGGAGAAAAATAAAAACGAAATTGAAACTATTACTTACAAAGATCTTCATCGTCGGTATTACTCAATGATGATTCTGATCTAGGTGAAGCACAATGAATCGTAACAATCAATATGAACCATAATTGTGAAGACATATTCTGATGACAAAAAATGACAATTTGTAGAAATGAAGAATATCAAGAAAAAAAGAGGAGAGAAAGAAATTGATCGATGTCTCTCTTTATTGAACAATATGATAAATGACGAACGGATGGGCCATTCAATTAACGATTGCGCGAGTATGTAGTCGATTGACTCTATCAATAATCATTGTCAGCTTAAGCAGGTAGTACTCGATAGATAATAAAATTACTCGCATATATATATATATGAGTATACTTATAGTTTTCGTGAAAAGACTTGTTCATTTCAAGACAAAGAACATCAATCGAATATTAATACTCAAATATTTCCGGCTAGAGATGATCATTAGACCGTATGGTTCCCTATATTCATTCGAATAGAACTCGAAATATACCTCAATGTCCGCTCAATTATAGAATGATGTCATTTTAAGCTCGAGGAAAAAAGTACATATGATTGATTAGTCTCATTGTTATTTTGCACTTGAACGTCTTATGTACATAAATACATGATTAAGTTCAATGATATTGAGGACGATATACGTAAGAAAGAAGAAAGAAAGAGAATCTTAACATCTGTTTATCACTATATATTGCAAGAGAAACATCACAAGTCTTGTTCTTGATCAAATAGCTCATTTAATCGTGATATACAGTCAACAAAACAATTGACCCCAAGATAGTGATTAAACTACGTTTGTTGTTAGACTGTTGAGATTTCTGATTACTACTGTTTGATATATGAGATCGAAAACAAGCATCAACTTTTTCATAGATTCCTGTTTTTCTTTCTTTTGTATTGATACTAAAAATATAATTTACATAATTTAATGGCACACAGAAGAATCAATATAAGTTTGTGTGCCATTACAGTTTTTTACCCCATAAGGGTGCGCTTTCACTATTATTAGTAGCCCATGATCGTGCAGTTTCTTGAACAATTTCATTTGCTAAATCTTGATGAACTTGATTGTTCTCGTAGATCTTTGATCCAAGTTCTATTTCATCGAGCATAATTTTAATAAGAATCAGAAAACGTTTTGCAGACTCGAAATATCCATATCTATACAACATGTATTGCCACATGACTTCAGTATATACATTTTGACTACCGAATAGACGAAAAGTACCCATTAGTAGGCTGTCTCTTTTATTAATTTGATCATTCTTGACTGCAAAACAATTCGAAGAAAAACTTAATACCATAAGTATAAGTTTAACAAGTGTGATATCAGGATCAAGTCGGAAGCTGATTAATCTTACACGCTCGACATTATGAACGCCATATAGGGGTACCATAATACTTTTGCTTGTTGTACTATCAAGAAAATTACATTGATGACATATAACCATAGAATAAAACGTCCAAACACCGCCCATATTTCGTTTAAGCAGAGAAAATTGTTCATCAGTTGTCATTATTCGAAAATCAGCCGTTGAACTAACAGTTAACTGCAGTGATTGACAAATTGAACTAAACATATTTTGCGCTTGTTGTACACTGTATTGTACATTTAGTGAAACATTAGTAAGAACTTCAATTGTACTTCGTACTTCAGATAGAGGACTATATGAATCAAATGCATGAATCACATTTGATAATAATACCCAATTTGTTGGACTTAGAGATGATACGTCTTTCGATAGAAGATTTAATGGAGTTCGCATTCCATTGGACTAAAATGAAAATAATTCTTTAAATTAGTAAAGCTGATTAGTCTTTCATCCGTAAGAGATTGCCATCGGTGTTCGGCATAGGTCAAATTCTTGTGGCTCGACTCGAATTATCCACTGACTAAACATATTGCTATCAATTATTAAATTATACATATTTGTTTGAACTATTGACATGAAAAGCAGAAAATATTATTCTCTTTCTAGCATCATTCATGCTCTCCAGCTTTTCATGAGATGCCTAGTTCGAATTCGAATATAAATGAACACCTAACTGCTGCATAGTATCACTTCGAAAATAAGTGATAGAAATAGATTTAGTTTTAGTTTTAAATTTAGTTTAAGATGGAGTGGGTGCGTGTTGAGAGGGATTAAGGGGTAACTGTGGGTGGCAGTGCGAATAAGGCATGGGTAGAAGAGGTACCAAGAATGGATGCGGAGGAGGTCCTGGATACTTCAAATGTGGTTGTGAGTGATGGATACTATGGAGGAGTGCTCAAATATGGGTGCAGGTACCCGGGGTGGTGCCTGGGTTGTATACCTTGTGGTGTGGGTATGGTTGTAGTGGGTATATATGTATTCAGATGTCACATATATCGGAAAGTTAAACTAAAACTAAATCTATTCCTAGGTTTAGTTTTAGTTTAATTTTTTCTTTTCTCCATTTATATTCGAACTCGAATTAGACAGCTATCCGGAACAATAGAGCACAAAGTTCTCTCTCTGTTGATTTTATATACTTCAATTTTCGTGTTGAACTTGACAAGCATAGGTTTACAAAAATCGCCAGTTCTCTGCGATAAATAGGGCATCCCAGTTCGACGATTGAGTAGGTGTCAATCTTGTCCAATTTTGCACCGACAACAAAAACTAATTTAAAAAACA
This sequence comes from Rotaria socialis, assembly GCA_905331475.1. NCBI lineage: Eukaryota > Metazoa > Rotifera > Eurotatoria > Philodinida > Philodinidae > Rotaria > Rotaria socialis. The sequence continues at coordinate 18,774 of CAJNYU010000735.1, read as the reverse complement.
ATAGAGTTGCCAGTTCTGTAGAGCGAAGCCTTTGTACTGTCTTATATTTCGTACAAAAGAAAATAAAAATGTCGCATTCTTTAATAAGTCATCAGTTATAATCTTAAAAATATTTTTGCATCGATTATTAATTAACTCGAACTACAGAGAATATTTTTTCACTATAAAACTTTTCCAAACTTTGTAGAGAATAGTTCTCTGTTGATTAGAATTTTCTTACCGATCGTTTTCTTACAATAATTTCTTCTTTTCGAATCCGATATGGATGCATTCCAACATCAAGACATTTCGTAAAACGACATGCACTACACAATTTTCTCGATTTTACTGTAATATGACAATTTTCATAAAAAGCACATTTAGGTATATTCTATAAAAGCAGAAAAATAAAAATAATACGATATTGCAAATAACATACAAACTTCAGGATGAAAACCACGACGACGAAAGAAGGATTTACACGATGCACATGATAAAGCTCCATAGTTAGAAATATATGCAGTATCTCCACACACTTGGCAACGTTTGTTGTCCTTCAATTGTTGATACATGACAAGTTTGTTAAATTATCTAAAAGGTTTAATAAATATTTTTTTTCTCTATCAGCGAAAATAAATTTCAAAAAACGTAGTTAACGATGGACTATAAAGTAAAATATAGTTATACGAGTACTACTGAATCGCGCGCTTTGTGTATGGATACGTTTGCTATACAAAAACAGTGATAGACGTCCCACGTGTAGACTCGAGTAAAAAGCATAGATGTGATTTACTGTCGTCGATATCGAATAGAACAAATGTGTTTGTAGGTAGAAATTGAATTTTACATTATCTACAGATTAGTGACTTTTATCATTTATTTTTAATGATTCCCAAAGTCTTCGCATTTTGAAATATAAAATAATCCAAGAGATTAAAAACAAAATGAAAAATAGTGTTTCATTTGTATAATGAATAAAATATCTTCATTAAATATCATACCCTAACTTTTGCTAATAATATAAAAGTTATACTCTCCTTGAAATGTGTCTAATTATATGAAAGTTTATTTCTAGGTCATTCTTACTCAAAAATTGTACTCAAAAAAAAATATCAAAACAAAGAGGTATGCATTTATCACATAAAATAGTCCTCTTGATAATTCGACAAAAGAAATAAAGTTGCACTCGTTCATTCTTGAAAAAGAATTTTCGATAAGATCATAGATAAACAACGGCGATGCTTTACTAACATATGGGGTTAGTGTGTCACACAAGAACTTTACTCGCGTACTTTTTTTTCAATTCCTAACTGAGTCACGATATATATGATGAGTATCAACACATAAAAACTTATTATGCTAAAAACCGAATAGTTTCAAAATTTTACCGGTTAACTGTAGATGTAATCATTGCCAGTGTTGATTTCGAATAGTTAATAACTGCTTCTACTACACTTGTCTTGTATCTTTACGTCAACGAAATAAATCGATTCTAATTTAAAATTGAGTTTATTGTTTTAGCTGAATCATCAGATTTCGGCTATTCTTATTACTTGCATATGACTATTTCGAAACTCGATATTATTGAATATCGTCTAACTTTGTGTAATAGAATATTTCTATGACAACTATTTCTTACGTCATTAACTCGCTCAATTTACGTCACATATTAAATACAAACTCTCGCTCTTTCCTCCATTAAATGGCGTATATAAAAATACAGGACAACGTATCGAAAGACTTTCTAGCTGCGAAATCAACAATTCACTTTGAATTACAAAATCATAGAACAAACGTTTTTAGTATTTCAAGATATCTTATCAAAAACGTTTTTTGTTATATGAAAAAGATTTGTTCGACGTAATCAGATTTTGTTATCAAAAATGTATGATATATATTTAGCAAGAACCTAGAAAACTGACGAATTTATTTATATCATAAATCTCCGGATAGCTTCCGCTTTCATGCAAAAATCCAGTTCCGGCTCACGCTCAGGATTCTATAGCAAAAATTAGTCAGCTCTATTCAAAAGTTTATCACAAATATTTCATACACTTTTCTATCCTTATTTCAAATAATATCATATTTTTTGATAGAATACCTTGTTATTCTAAGCAAACACTAGTAAAAGGACGAAACTTTTGTCATTCAGGAACATTTTTATATTTTACGCAAGTGTCATAATCGCTCATTGAATTTCACATAATAGAATCTTTCTTTTAGAGCTTTGATTATTTTACTTTATTTTATGTTATATAATTTAACTTGAACTACTGCTGTTTCAACAGAATAGGAAGGAGCTTATTTCACGGCTGTTTTATGCTCTATATAAGCATGAACAGCATAATCTGTAAAACAATATTTTATTTTTTTCTCATGTATCAAATTTGATGGAGAAAATAACAAGCAGAAGAGAATTAAGTCATAAAAACGCTGCATAATACTAATCTATGAAAAATTAATTTTGGATCAGTCACATGAATTCGGCTGTCAAAGTCGAATAACAACTCATTTTTGATTATGAAATTGATAGTTTCCCTAAAAGATGAAATGATATATATATATCGTTTAACGATCTTTCCGGGCCATTAGCTTCGTTTATCGGCAAGAAATCCATCAGTTAGTGTTATGTAGGAACTCGGTAAAGCACAATTTGAACAAGTTTTTTTACGTTTTTGTTTTAAAATGATTTGATAGAGCTCGTTGGTTTGAATATCAGAAATAGTAGTTATTAACGTATTTATACGATATTTTGATAGTGAGATTTAGAATTATTTCATGAAAAATGTCAAAGAACTTCATATAAACTGAAATGCTGCTAACGTACCGATGTAGATTCATCGTGCTCGATCGTAAACCAATGAATGACGACAAAAAACTATATATGTTTATGACGAGCTTTTACAACAGCCCTCTACGGTGCACACCTGCGCTTGTTGAATGCAAATAGTATGTGACGATAAATAGTCATAGACGGCGCTATGTAACGCTAATCAGGACGTGAGCTGAGCATAATAATTTTGTAAAATCAGTAAAGCTCGTAAGATCTTTAGAAATTTATTTTAAATCTTCATGAATAAAAAGAGGAAGAAATAAAAACGAGACCTTGAAGCTTCTTGCTTCTCATCGAGGAACTTTCTAGAGTGCATATCTCTTGTGTTTTGATTAGGTATCTTCCATTGATCGGCGGGCCATTACGAGGCAATTGCCACACCTGAGAATATTATTTGTGGCATATATCTATCTGTGTATATACATACGCCACACCTCCATACAAGACACTGACTCACCCATGCTTCATCTAGTTCAATTACACCAGTAAGATTTACAGTTGATGAGAAAAAATCCTTAAAATTTGCCAATAAGATCCTACAATTGTTATATCGGGAATCTGCAAATAGATATCTCTATTGGGAATAATTTTCTACAAATGATTAATGAATAAGTTCAAGTTTTTGCTAATATCAAAGAAAAGAAAAGATTAAGAGGAATCTGAGAAACAGATGGATCAGTAGTAGAGGTGTCAGCCGTACGACTGAGCCGCCGCAGCAGTCAATTTTTCAATAATATCAGCCGCCGCAGCCACCAAATTACTGGTAATTTTAAGAATTTTGGGGTAGCCGTCGCTGTGAAAAAACAAGTGTAGCCGTTGCGCCGCTGCAAGAGATAAAATTTTTTGATAGCGTTATTCGCCGCCGCTGACATCAATACTTATGCGATCGAATCGAACATTTTTCTTTTAATTTTCATCAGTGAATTTTTAACTGAGCCGCCGCCGTCACATAAGGGCTTGCAAATATCAGGCGACGCCGCTGCTGTGAAAAAAAATTTAAGAATTTGTAGCAACCGCCGCTGATTACATTACTCATTCAAATAACGAGCCGCTGGAAATCTTCAAAAATTGAAAATTGTTGCCCGTCGCCGCCGTTCAACCCTTCGACTGACAACTCTAATGGGTAGCTTGAAAATTTAGATGTATTGCGTGAGTTCTGTTTCGAATATCAAGATGCGACTTCTACGGTGTGTTCTCTAATAGGTGAAGTAATGATGAGTAAACTCAAAAATGAAATACCCAGGTCGAGCAATCCGACAATAGGCACCTATCGGAACCCATCCGATCCAACAGGAATCCAATAGGATTTTATCGGATCCTCAGTGTCGGGTTCCTATGAATTCCAAGGAAAAACCGTTGTATGTCATCGGAAGTTCATAGGATTCCGACACTGAGGATCCGACATCGATTCCTCGATCCGGAATCCAAGAAAATTGTATCGGATTGTAGGATATTTCCAGGTTCCTATTGGATCCGATGCCGGATCAGTCGACCTGGGTAGTTCAGATAAATATTGAGACTTTCGAAATATATTAAAAATTAAAAGCGAACGGCATTGATAACATCATAGAATTACTTCGAGTTTATCTATGAAGAACAAATAATTTATTTCTAAACTCTATTGTTGCCCATACTACAGGGTGTTCCAAAAGTTCCCGAGAAAAGTTTTCGCAAATATCTTCTATGCTACTCAAACGATTTATATTTTTCTTTTATAATATTATAGTATACTCTTTCTAGTTTTGTTCTATATACTTTCAGATAAATATCTGTGCCTAAAAATATTAGAATAAAAATATTTTTATTAATGGTCAAATTTGACTCGGCTACAGTTGTTCAACAAAAATTAAGGGCCGAGTTTGGAATAAATACACCAGGTTTAACATGTATTAAAGATACATTTGAACGGTTTTGTGAGACCGGTACAGTGGAAGATCGAGAACGGTCTGGACGACCTTCAAGCATTTCAGAAGAAACCATCGACAAAGTTAGTGATGCTCTGAAAGATAAACCACAATCCAGTGTTCGATCTGTTGCAACAGACTGTTCTATTCCACCAACAGCAACACATCGAATCATGACTGAATATCTAGCATTAAAGCCTTATAAGGCGCAGTTTGTACAACAACTTTATGAAGAAGATTTACAAGATAGGGTTGAAATGTGTAAAACTTTAATACCGATGTTAGAAGATAGTCATATGCA
>CAJNYU010000735.1:0-13157 GCA_905331475.1 Rotaria socialis | reverse complement strand
TAGCTTTCTAGATTATACAGCTTTTAACGCTACACTCTGACGTATATTCTGTTTTCTTTTAAGAAATAAGGAAAAAATGGAAGCTTAGTTTCATCTAGAAGAAAATGTGCCACTTGCAACGTCGAAAACCGATCCTACATAATTTCACTTATTACGAAAACACTACATGACCCTTTATTTTGATTTGTACAACTTTTCAAGCTGCATCATGTGTTATATAAGCTTTAATTTGTGGATTGTAGAGTTTTAACGCTGTATCTTTTGGTGTATTCTATGTTTTAATAAAATATATTTAGACATTAAAGTATTAAATAGAAAACTGGCCATTAGTTATGGGGCACCCGTTATGTATATGGTTACTATTTATCGTAATTATTCAAACATCAAGCCATAGGGTTCCATCAATTCGTACAATTAATTGTGATAAATAAAGAACTACGTAAATCTTTATTAAAATGAATACTATCATAAAGAGTACAATAAAAATCAACAAATATGCGTGCTAAGGTCATACAGCTCAGAGATACCAGCCTGACCTGGTCGCCTGCCAGTTCAGGCTACAGGATCAGGCTGATTTTTCGCATATTAGCCTGGCCTGATGCAGGCCAGGCAAATAACAAACAGGCCACCAGCTCAGGCAAGACTAACCTCTCTAGCCTGCTCAAAATTGACTGAGAATGATTGTATCTATTGAATTTCGTATTACCCATGTAGACGATAATGTACAACAATGGACATTATTTCCCATTATTTTCATAAATAATGTGCATAATGAAATTATAATGCAACCTATTTCATGCATTATCTTCGAAATAATGGGAAAATTTTCCAATAATTCATTGGTTTTTAATAAATTATTTGATATTTTATCATTATTTCCCTGAAATGCATTAATATACATTAAAATGTAAAAATCTAATGAAATCTAATTAATTAAAAATTTTCACACTTTCAATGCGTTTGATTCCGTTAGATTTTTAAATTTTAATGCATTTCAGGGAAATAATGATAAAATTTCAAATAATTCATTAAAAAACAATGGATTATTGGAAAAGTTTCTCATTATTTGGAAGATAATGCATGAAATAGGTTGCATTATAATTACATTATGCACATTATTTATGAAAATAATAGGAAATAATGCCCATTGTTTTACATTATCGGCTACATGAGTAGGTGTCGTCATAATCCATTTACAAATTCAGAAAAAAAGAAAGCGAATAAGGATTGAATTGAATTTACTCCCACGGTTATCACTAAAGGTACAATAAAAAAGATAAATCAAAGGCGAAGACAAAGTAGTCAATGGGTTTTAATCTTTTATTATTTTATAACAATTCGTATTTATAAATTGTCTAATAGTGGTTGCTTCTTATGTGAAATGCTAGTGGTTTTAATTCAGAGAGTTTTTCTTTTCTAATATATAAAACAACTTTTAAATATTATTACTATTAAGAAAAGAAATAAATAATCACATTAGTCCTCAACATCAAGACTAAAAATGGAACCTAATGAATATGTTATAAAAAATACACATAGCGTTTTTGGTTTAATGTACGCCTACAGGACAGGCCAGAAAAAAGTGGCCTGTTGGCATCTCTGATACAGCTATCATGAAAACAATGTGTTGTTAAATTTTTCTCAGCAATATGGCTGATGACAATATTCACTCAAGATGAGTAAAATAAATTCTGATTGATAGCTCATAGCAGAATTGAATTCAGTGGTTTTTCTTTTTGACAAAATTAGATGTAGAGCCACATGTTGAGTGTGTATTATAAAGAATAAAAAAAATTGAATTCTACATATATTTTTAAGAATAATCATAGTTGAATAAAAATAAAAAATATGAAGAAAATTAGCTACACACGAACCGAAGATCTTCCTACCATAGATCATATTATCAAGATGATATTTACTTGGGAAGCACTGCCGCAACCTTGTGTGATCCAAGGGGAAATACCGTGCGACCAAATGTTGTATTGATCATGACAGCGGCCGAACCATACCAAGCAACAAATGCTGTCACGATTCCGAACCATCCGCCAACATTTGTTACGACTGGCTTTTGAGCAAGTTCTCCAATAATGAGAAGTATTAAGGTTATAATAAGAACAAAAAATAAAATAAAAAGCATTCGTGAAACACGAAAAGAAGCAACACACATATACGCAGTGAAAAGGAGCCATGAAAAGAGAAAAAGTCCTGTTGCTTGATATGCTTTGCCTGTACTTTCCAGTTGAGGAACAATGTAGTATATGTAGCCAGCAAATGACATCCAGAAACAACCATAACTAGTGAATGCTGTAGCACCAAATGTATTTTGAATACGAAATTCCCACATGCCTGCTGCAAATTGACCAATGCCACCATAGAATAATGCAACAGGCAGAATTACAGTTAAAACAGCAGGATTGATCAAATTCGAGCCAGCATTGAATACTGAGAGCATGAAGGTGGTCAGAGCAAAAGCACCAAGACCAAGTGGGGTAGGGTTGCCGAGAGCAGTTGGAGATGGAGGTGGACCTTGGATAACTGTTACATTTCGGATTGGAAGAACTCTTCTTGTTATCATTTTTGTAGTTTATTTGTAAAAATCAAAAATTGGATGAAATGTTCTAATAAAATGTTTGCGTTCTTAAATGCTTCTCTTGTCTAGTGTTTGATAGACGCAGTGATGATCAAATTGGGTAGGTAGGCTCTGTTGAATTTGTAATTAATTCAGACTCAAGGGGGAAAAAGCTGATTGTCTGATTGCCTAGATTGCCATTGATTGTCATTGATTGCCATTTGATTGCCATTGATTGCCATTTGATTGTCATTGATTGTCATTGATTGCCATTTGATTGTCGAGGATTGTCGATGATTGTCGATGATTGCTAATGATTGCGAATGATTGTCAATGATTGTAAATTGATGTTTATATTTAAAAATAGCGGAAACAGTTTTTTTCTGACTTATTTCAAACATTCATCTCTCAATATTATGAAAATACTTGATTTTAACGATGAAATTCGTTATTAGACTAGTGAAATTAGTAATGCAGTGATTATATAAAGAATGACAATTTCTTGCGAGAAAACTATGAAAAGCAGCTAAAACCTGATTTATTCTGTTTAAATAATTTGTCAGAAATATATTGCATGTAGTAGTTCACTATGACAAAGTTCGAATTGAGAAAAAAGCAACAGTTAACTCTGTTTATTAGTCATAACACGTTTCAAACGATCCGATGACAAAGTCGGCTTATCATTTGAAAGTAGCCATACGGCTGCTTGTTTGTGCAGATACTTTTTCGTGCCGTTGATATTGAGAACAAAAGATGACTTTGCCAAGTTGGGGTTGATAGAATCAAAAACTCGCATTCCTTGATATGTCATCCCACTGACATTCAAAACGTTATTCGATAAATCTTCATCATCTCGAATTGAATCATCATCGTCTGATTCATCTTCAAATGTATTTTCTTCTTCGTCCTCAATACCATCACCTGAATCTGATGACAAATCTGTTTCATTTTCAGACGGGATGGAATAGTCAACTATTTGTAATTTTTGCAGTTGAAGACGGGTTATTCGAGACAATTCATCCAAACTTGGAATGTCATTACGATGATAGATATTTACCTCGCACATAACGCGGGGAGCATCCGAATAGGCTTGCAAAATAGATGCTTCTATCATTTCAATTTTCAGCGGCATGTCTGAAGATGTATTTTGTCCAGTGGGGACAATTTTAGAATGTTTGTGATGGCTTGGAAAGAGAAAATTAGCATCAGATCTGGTAGTATGATCATTGTTGTTTCGGTATATAATTGAATGGAGATACGATAACTTTTTTACACGCTGTATAAATTGTTCGACAGTGAAGTTAACAATGGATGAAAATGGTCCTGACATAGATCGACATAAACGAAACCCTCTTTCACAAGATTGAGAGTTAAATAAAGATACATTCAGACATTCTTCTGGTAATTGACATTCTATAACCAGTAATGCGATATATACCAGCGTATGACTATTGATTTCGATTGAAAATAGCAATGGATGACGCAAATGAATTACAGAGTAATTCAGAAGAAATGAATTACAATATAACTCAGAGCTAAAACTAAATTTCTACAGATATCTTCCAGAGTCTACATATATCTACCAGGGTCTACAGCTATTTACCAGGGTCCACAGCTATTTACCAGGGTCTACACGTATTTACCATGGTCTACAGCTATTTACCAGGGTCTACATGTATCTACCAGGGTCTACACGTATTTACCAGGGTCTAAAGCTATTTACCAGGGTCTACACGTATTTACCAGGGTCTAAAGCTATTTACCAGGGTCTAAAGCTATTTATCAGGGTCTACAGATATTTACCAGGGTCTACACGTATTTACCAGGGGGTGTGGGTGTGGGTGTGGATGCTACGAAAGGCTGAAAACAACGTGTACACACATACATAACATCTTAACTGTGGGTGCCACGATAGGCTGAAAATCAATCAGTTAGCATGAATGAAAACCGTGCCCTCACTGATACCTACTGTGACCGTGATCATTACCGGTGACCCTTCGATCTACCCATTTATCTATTTATCTATCTATCTATTTATCTACCTATCTATCTATCTACCTATCTATCTATCTACCTATCTATCTATCTATATGTGGATAGGTGACAGTTTTTTTTGGAAAATCCCAATGATACTATCACTAAGATTTGTCATGCACTCGTCTACGAATATCATGAGGATTGGGTGCTAGACATGAAGACATTCTCATTCACAACCACACCTACACCCTCGTAGACACTGGTAGACCTTCTAGATCCTGGTAGATAGCTGTAGACCCTGGTAAATATAGTTAGAATAGGCGAAGGTTTGATTGAATTTTGAATTACTTTATAATTCATTTACGTCATGCACTCCTTTTAATTTCATTTGCAAGAACATGTGTTGCCGGTGTTGAAACAGCTAGGTATGAATTAGGCAAAGCATTAGAAGTAGACCGATGAATCGAAGAATTACCTAGAACTACAGTCGTTGGTGATAAATTGTTCGAAATGATGTTGGGTGTTGAATGAACAGAAGAAATCGCAATTGATTGACGTCGTTTAGATCGTTTAATAAGCTCTTCTTGTTTGTTTTTAAATAGTTTGGTGAGATGCATAATAGATGATTCGATGCCTGGAAGAAGATAAATAGAACCGTTGCTCAAAGTAATGCACATGTTCTTTTTAAGATCAATAAGTTCATCTGATTCAAGATGAAGGATAGCAGTTACATCTTGACAACCAAGAAACGAATCAACACTGTTGCATTCTTGAAAAGAGAGGAGTTCAGCAACTTTTTTCCCTGCAAATTGCCGAATAAAATCATAAAAATTTTCATCACGAAGATCCATAATATTGAATGGCAGAATTTTTGTAGTTAAATTTGAATGTTTCGAGAGAGACATGAAGAAAAACAAAGATGTACAACGATGAGACTGTTCCTTAACGAACGAATAGATGGAAATGAAGTTAAACGAATACAGAGAAACACTTCTTTCCTCTCTTCAACACGCAACCACGTGCATGCACAATAAGAGAATGATATCCAGGTGGTTTTTCGACTGTATACTGTTCAACGTATCCGCTCTACGTGTTAATAACTAGTATGTCAATATATATCACATTAATATAACATTTTAAGATGAATAATAGAAAAGAGACACCAGAGATTTCTCTATTTTGGCAAGCAATCACTTGATTCCCAGTGATTGTCAATGATTTATAATGATTTACAATGATTTACAGTGATTTACAATGATTCTCAATGATTTGTAATGATTTGTAATGATTTACAATGATTTACAATGATTGCTTTGAATGCAATCAGCTTTTCCCCCCTTGATATACATCTATAAATACGACGCAATTTACGGTTGAGAGACTATTTTAATATTGACAGGTAAGAAAAAAAATATCGAGAACGATGGCGCTCTGTAGGTTTTTTTGGGAAGATTTTTCATTTTCTCTACGCAGGCTTTCATGTGATGTACAGCTGTATTTGATTTTCTTCCGATAAAGTAAATAAGATTTTGTCCGTTCGATAAGTTATATGTTCTATGAGCGCAATACGATGGTTATTGAAATAAATGTAAAACTTTGAGATTTTATATCATACAAATAATGTGAATATGCAAGTCGATAAATTCTATTTTTTTACATCAATAATCAATATATTTATTGTCGGGAATTCCCAGTCTTCATAGTAATTATTATCAATCTTTAAACGTTCAGTGAGAAAAACAACGAAAAACAAAAATATAATATGTCTACAAGAAATTCGAAAGTGTTGCAAAACATCAGAATCATACGTATTTAATAGATACTTAAAGTAATCTTCACAATATGAGAGGCCTTATTTGAGAAGAATATTTCAATATCAGTATTTGCCTTACAAAGAGAAAGCCACTTATTCAAAATTGTGTACCTCAATTTCGTGATCTAACCGATGCATCATATTCATCGAATATGATTGACACTTATTTTTATTCGTAACGAAAATAAAACTAAAGCATAGCAGTAGTCACAAATATTATCATCATAATATTCATAAAATAATATAATATACTAATAATATTTTTCCTGTTTATATCGAAGAAATAATCGCAGCTTTTATTCAACATATAAATATTTTATCTAATTTTCACTGTCAAATAAGTTACTTAAAATCATGTAAATTTATTTTCACGTAAGCAATGTGATATTTCTTCTATATTTATTTCAGCCAAGAGAAAAAAAAGCAAATGTCATTCGAAGGGTGTGTGTGGGGTGTGTGGGTGTGGGTGTGGGCGTGGGTGTGGGCGTGGGCGTGGGTGCATATATATATATAAGAATATTTGGTTTCTTGTTATTCAAATAAAACTTATCTTTTTCTTTTACACTCTCTCGAGATTGAAGATAAATAATTAAAAGATTTTTTTTCGTTTTGGTAGAGTTTATTCACCGGTTTCTGTCAAGTTGAAACTCGACTTCATCAGAAACTACATTGAAAAAAACTTTTACAAAAATATTATTACAACAACAAACACGAATTCTACGGGTCTAAGGGACCTCGTAGATGGTTCAAGTAAAAAATGTTTTTATTTTAAAACGATGAAAAAATTGCATTTAGTCCATAGTTGTTCATGTTTTGTCACTGGTGCCAACTTGCTGCCACCACAGGTACGATTTCACCAGAAGGATTTCACTAGAAGGATTTCGTGGTCGTTTTCATTGGAGGTATTCGTGGTTGTTGGTGTTGTTGTTGGGCACTATGTTTTCACTGTCAATATAAGACGATCTGATTTCTTTTTAACTAAGTAATCATGTATAGATTATGCAGTCTTTTAGAAGCGACAATTGGCGTTATGTTAGTGATACTTGTATCTGAAAAACAATCGTCCCATAATTTATGAAAAAGGGTCGAAAAATCTTTCATTCCTTTACAAAAGCAGAAGTGACAAAAAATTGTTGCTTCAAAATCTATTCTAGCCTTCTTGGGCTCTTTACTGAAGTCTTCAAGAAAGATTTTCCTTATATCGGAGTAGTTCCTTCTTGTAGGTACTACGCATCGAAAGGATTGTGGAACTCTTTTGAGTTGATCAAGAATAGAATCTTTTGAATATTTGTTGAGCAATAGAGACACAATTATGTGTGCTTCTTCACATTTGAAAGCGTCGCAACTTGATGAGTATCTTATTGTTCTTACAAGAGCTGCATAAGAAATATTCTTCTTTATATGTTTTACGTGTACGCTTATGAAAGGGAGAAAATATGGTTCATGTGACGCTTTATGAAAAACCTCAGATATCAAAGAGGCTCCTCTATTTTCTATTTTTAGGTTCAGGCATTCTGCTGTGTGTCCGATGGATGCTGATGGATTAATATTGATATCAAGCTTATTCCAATAGTTCACAAGTACGGGTGTCACTTTAACTTTAACTTTACAGTTTAGAGTTTTACTTTAACTTTAATTTTAAAGAAAAGTTAAAGTGCCACTCCCTATTCACAAGACCTTTAAGTGTATCAACATATGCATTAGACATGATGAATAGATCATCAATATATCTGTAGTATAGTGAATTTTTTCTAATAGCCCATTTAGATATTGGCCGTTCTACAAAATACATATATGCATTTGCTTTTGTGAGAGTGAGTGGAGAACCCATCGCTGCTCCTCTTATCTGTTTATAATATAAGCCATCTAAGTGGAAATAATTGTTGGTCATGACCAAACTGGCAAGAGATAATATAATCTCTTTTTTAACGCCATCGATTTGTTTTATTTTTGATGCTTCCACCAGTTTTCTTATGGCTTTGATTCCGCCTTCTTGAGGAATCCTTGTATATCGAGTGTCCCAGGAATAATGAGCCTCTCAGTATTTTACCAATATCTCCGTCAGTTTTCGTCGCACAGATTTAACTCTTTCACCAAAAGATTCTTCATTCAGTTCTATACAAAACCGTATAAAATGTTTTAATGTAAAAAGGAACCGTGAAAGATTCTAGGCTACAGGCTACAAGACACCAAAATGATGAGTTTTGTAACTGCGTTTTTTTCAAAAAATAATTATCTTTTATCTATGATTTGCCAGGCGCCTAGTTGTGCTCGTCCCTGCTTTTCGATATTTTCAAATATCTTCGTTCTCATGATCTTTAATGTAGGCCGTTTGAACAGGATAGTACTATACAAATGGTCATATTTCTTACAAAACAACGTGAAATCGTCGAAATTCGTTTTATCAAGCCACATTTTTATACAAAGCAAAGCATATATACAAGCCATTGCATAGGCTTGGTGGGCTAATCATTTGCCCTAAAATGAGCAACAATAATTTAGCATAAAAAGTTAGTTTAGGACATAGGCGTCGCGTCGAAATTTTCCAAAGTAACGCCAAAGCCCTGCCGAAAAATTCGAAATATGTGGAAAAGAAAAAGCTTGACTGTATCAGAACTAAAGTGTTATATGGAATTTTTAATTCCCATCAAGAAAGAGTTTTTCTAGGGCTACACAATCACTCATTCAGTTTTTCTGGATATCACACATTTCACCACCGCTAAGNGGCTTAAAATAGTTGTACATTGACTTTCTGCAACATCAATCGGTATAAACCACGGATATAATTGTTTGTTGGTAATATTCCTTTTCTTTAACTCATAGAATGTTAATGCCAGTAATATAGGTATTTTCATAGTTAGAATAGGAAGGTAGTTCTAATTCTTCCTTATTATCAAGATGTCGACAATAAGGAATTACATGATCGTTATGAACACAATGCCCAACATTTTCTCTACCTTCATCAACTAAATAATCATACAAACAATTGAATGTGATTAAAGAAGTGTGACGAATATTAGAATGATATAAAGAATAATCACTATTGATTGCAATGCAACATATCAGAAGTAACAGTGTGTATGATAACAAAACAGTTTTCAACATCAAAACAATATACTGATAGTTTTTTCTTTGTCTTTTTTTCTGTTAACACTGAGCAGATCTGTTTCCTGATAAATAGTACAAGGAATAAAAGAAGAAGATAAATTGACGCTGTTCAGTTGAAAACTTTCGCATATGGTTTTGGAATGATAATAATGATTGTGGAGACGTAAAATATGTGCATGACAAAGGAAAATTCGCTATCATATTCATAATTGTCTTCATATCGGTGTCACAAATACGGCATAAGCTTCATACAGAAATGTAGTTTTGAGCACAAATAAAATATAGTTAACACTATGCATGCGTTGAACAAGGGTGTATATATATATAGAAGAATAGTTGGTTTATTCTTATTCAAAGAAAACCTATCTTTTTCTTTTATACACTCTCTCGAGATTGAAGATAAATAATTAAAAGTTTTTTTCGTTTTGGTAGAGTTTATTGACCGGTTTCTGTCAAGTTGAAACTTAACTTCATCAGAAACTACATTGAAAAAACTTTTACAAAAAATTATTATTACAACAACATAAAAGAAAGAAAAAGAATACTACGGATCTGAGGGACCTCGTAGATGGTACAAGAAAAAACTACATCTAGTCCATATTTGTTCATGTTATGTCAATGGTGCCAACTTGTTGTCCCCACAGGTACAATTTACCAGAAGGATTATTGAGAATTTTGTGGTCGTTTCCGTTGGAGATGTCCGTGGTTGTTGGTGTTGTTGTAGGGCACTGTTTTTGCATTGTCAACATAAGACGATCTGGTTTCTTTTTAACTAAGTAATCATGTAGATTATGCAGTCTTTTAGAACCGACAATTGGCGTTATGTTAGTGATGGCTGTATCTGCAAAACAATCGTCCCATAATTTATGAAAAAGGGTCGAAAAATCTTTCATTCCTTTGCAAAAGGAGTGTGAACAATGAGATAGAGTTGGTTATGAAGAAAATCAATAGAAGGTTCGTTGAACATGGATGGGTACTACCGAATCAACGGTTACAGATTTTCAAAGATTCACTCGAAAAGATCTTGACCGATTGCCACGATAGACACCCTCCTTCAGAAGAATTAAAACAATTAAACACCTTAAGAAATAAAATCGATGAAACAAAAACAATCATAAGAAAAACAGATAAATCCAAAGTTTTCCATCTAGGAAAACTGGATGATTATAAGGAGAAAGCTCGAGCATATATGAATCAGACTCAAGCATATCAAGATTTGGGTACAAGCAACCCACTTGAATCTCTAGTCAATAAAACAAACGATTTCTTATATGGTTTATGGAGAAATAAACATATTACACAGAAGCAATATGAAAGACTAAAGGTAGAAAAAGAACAGACTGAAATAGCTCACCTGTACTTCCTGCCAAAAGCTCATAAACCTAAGACACCATTAAGACCAATAATGGCAGGTTTGAAATCGCCTACTATAGCCATATCAAGATGGTTAGACGGTCTATTAAGACCTCTATTTAATCGATTAGCAAACGAGACAACCATTCTCAATGGTAGTCAACTCGTTAAACAAATCGAACAATGGTCAGCTAAATATCTGACATCCACCACATCATTTATAACAATGGATGTGACTGACTTATATACAATGATTCCTCAAGAAGGCGGAATCAAAGCCATAAGAAAACTGATGGAAACATCAAATATAAAACAAATCGATGGCGTTAAAAAAGAGATTATATTAGCTCTTGCCAGATTTGTTATGACCAACAATTACTTTTACTTAGATGGCTTATATTATAAACAGATAAGAGGAGGAGCGATGGGTTCTCCACTCACTCTCACAATAGCAAATGCATACATGTACTTTGTAGAACGGCCAATATCGAAATGGGCCATTAGAACAAACTCACTATACTACAGATATATTGATGATCTATTCATCATGTCTAATGTAGATGTTGATACACTTAAAGGTCTTGTGAACCATTGGAATAAGCTTGATATTAATATTAATTTATCAGCATCCATCGGACACACAGCTGAATACCTAGACCTAAAAATAGAAAATAGAGGAGGTTCTTTGATATCTGAGGTTTTTCATAAGGCATCACATGAACCATATTTTCTCCCGTTCACAAGCGTACACGCAAAACATATAAAGAAGAATATTCCTTATGCAGCTCTTGTAAGAGCAATAAGATACTCTTCAAGTTTCGACGCTTTCAAACGTGAAGAAGCACACATAATTGTGTCTCTATTACTCAACAAATATCCAAAAGATTTTATTCTTGATCAACTCAAAAGAGTTCCACAATCCTTTCGATGCGTAGTACCTACAAGAAGGAACTACTCCGATATAAGGAAAACCTTTCTTGAAAACTCCAGCAAAGAATCCAAGAAGGCTAGAATAGATTTTGAAGCAACAATTTTTTGTCACTTCTCCTTTTGCAAAGGAATGAAAGATTTTTCGACCCTTTTTCATAAATTATGGGACGATTGTTTTTCAGATACAGCCATCACTAACATAACGCCAATTGTCGGTTCTAAAAGACTGCATAATCTACATGATTACTTAGTTAAAAAGAAACCAGATCGTCTTATGTTAACAGTGCAAAAACAGTGCCCAACAACAACACCAACAACCACGGACATCTCCAACGGAAACGACCACAAAATTCTCAATAATCCTTCTGGTGAAATTGTACCTGTGGGGACAACAAGTTGGCACCATTGACATAACATGAACAAATATGGACTAGATGTAGTTTTTTCTTGTACCATCTACGAGGTCCCTCAGATCCGTAGTATTCTTTTTCTTTCTTTTATGTTGTTGTAATAATAATTTTTTGTAAAAGTTTTTTCAATGTAGTTTCTGATGAAGTTAAGTTTCAACTTGACAGAAACCGGTCAATAAACTCTACCAAAACGAAAAAAACTTTTAATTATTTATCTTCAATCTCGAGAGAGTGTATAAAAGAAAAAGATAGGTTTTCTTTGAATAAGAATAAACCAACTATTCTTCTATATATATATACACCCTTGTTCAACGCATGCATAGTGTTAACTATATTTTATTTGTGCTCAAAACTACATTTCTGTATGAAGCTTATGCCGTATTTGTGACACCGATATGAAGACAATTATGAATATGATAGCGAATTTTCCTTTGTCATGCACATATTTTACGTCTCCACAATCATTATTATCATTCCAAAACCATATGCGAAAGTTTTCAACTGAACAGCGTCAATTTATCTTCTTCTTTTATTCCTTGTACTATTTATCAGGAAACAGATCTGCTCAGTGTTAACAGAAAAAAAGACAAAGAAAAAACTATCAGTATATTGTTTTGATGTTGAAAACTGTTTTGTTATCATACACACTGTTACTTCTGATATGTTGCATTGCAATCAATAGTGATTATTCTTTATATCATTCTAATATTCGTCACACTTCTTTAATCACATTCAATTGTTTGTATGATTATTTAGTTGATGAAGGTAGAGAAAATGTTGGGCATTGTGTTCATAACGATCATGTAATTCCTTATTGTCGACATCTTGATAATAAGGAAGAATTAGAACTACCTTCCTATTCTAACTATGAAAATACCTATATTACTGGCATTAACATTCTATGAGTTAAAGAAAAGGAATATTACCAACAAACAATTATATCCGTGGTTTATACCGATTGATGTTGCAGAAAGTCAATGTACAACTATTTTAAGCC
>CAJNYU010000734.1:0-59786 GCA_905331475.1 Rotaria socialis | reverse complement strand
ATCGTGAAATGAAAGATTATACAACAGCATTAACATATTATCAAAAAGGATTAAAAATACGTGAAGAAAAACTGGCGAAAAATCATCCTGATTTAGCTGTAATATATCATAATGTGTCGAAATTGTATTTCTCAACTCAAAAATATAGTATGGCAATAAAATATGTTCAACAAGCAGTTGTAATTGGACAAGAGAAGTTATCTTCAACTCATCCACATCTCGTAGAATATAGAGAAACATTTGAAAAGATTCGAAAGAAACAGTAAAATAGTTCATTCGTTGTTTTTCTTCTTCTAGTATTTACTCAATTAAATTGCTTTGATAGCTATTCATTATTTACTATTCGCGCGTAGGCACGCGCGCGACCAGAAAGACCTGCCGTCTATCCAGATACGGATACGCATAGCGCGGACCACGCCGGACTGGTTGGGCAATGAACGTAGGCATCCCGTACGAACGACGTCAGGGACGACACGCACATCATGCAGGCCTTCCCGAGTACTACACTACTTCGCCGCAACAGAGTAACACGAAGAATCTATCTGGGTCAGGCAACGAAGCCGCTCTGACAGGCTGTCATATAACAGAGGATTAGGGAAAAGTAAAATAATACGAACCTCTCGTCTGATGATATATCATGGAGATGTTCGTTGTTGTTAAAGACGATCAATATAAATTTATCTGAAAAAAAAAGTAAATTATTAAATAAGGATTCTGGAATGTATTTAATATCTAAAATGAAAAAGAAAAGTAATTAACATTTTTATTGTCCATATAGCATAAAAGAAAAAAAAGTTATTATTATTATTTTTGTACTTGATTAATATAAACAAATTATAAAAAAAACAAAACACAAGAAAAGCAAAACACAGATAACGAATATGTAGTATATTTATTTTAAATTAAAAAAAATGTTAAGATTTCTACAATTATAACTTACACCTCTGAAACGAAAGAAAATAATTTGTTTCTTAGAATATTTACTATAATAGTTATGTTTAATTGAATCGAAGATACAATCATTATGTTATACAGAAGCATCGTATACATACACATAACCCTTGATATATAATTAAGTGTCAACCATTCCAAAAATCAGAATAAAAGATCTAGAACGAAAAACAAATGAAACAAGTAAATCAAATGAATAGATGATATATCGTAATATTTACATTTATTAATTCAAGAATCTATTGGCAATTTCAATATTAATAATATTATTGCTGTTGATCGATGTGAACACATATTCTAAAACAAAAGAAAAAATTTACTGTCTCGTTTCTACATGTTAGTTACATAAAAGAAAACAAAAAAAAATATTGCAATTTGTAGAATATCAAATTGCATCACCGAAATGAAAAAAAGACGATATTGAATACTTACTTATTGTTATTTTAGATTATGATTGTTCATGATCGATTCGCGAATACAGTCTAAAAAAAGAGCAGAGATTTATGTTAGATACCAAGAATATAGAAAATCGTAAAATTGTAATTTGCACCCTTGAAACAAAAAGAAAAATATGTTGTTTATTTGAAAAATTACTTATACACTTTAATTCGTAACCATTTGTCAACCATATCAAGAATCATAATAGAAGATCTAGAACAAAAGAGGAATTAAGTAAATCTTTAAAAACATTTGATGTAATAATAAATTGGGAATATATTGAATATTTCCCTATTAAAAAACATTATTGCTGTTGATCAATGTGAACACATTCTAAAACAAGAGAAAAAAGAAAACAATTTACTATTTCGTTTCTTTATGTTACATGAGAGAAAACAGAAAACATTGTCATTTGTAGAATTCCAAATTGCACCACTGAAACGAAAAAGAAAAGTATATTGTTTATTTGAAAAATTACTTAAACTTATACTTCATTGAATCGAAGACACTCAATGATCAAATTGCACAAGAATATCATACTCACATATACAGTTTGATTCTTAATCTTTTGTCAACCGTTCAAAAAACAAAGGAAAATAGGAGATCTAGAGCAAAAAAAAAAGAAGTAAATCTGGAATATATTTAATATTTGCATATACTTACATTCATAAAAAGATTAATTATCTTTCAATTCTCCATTGCACAAGCCAAACAAGAATAGAAGAATAATATACTATTGCTGTTGATCGATGTAAACACACTCTAAAACAAGAGAAGAAACAAAAATAAAATATATAAGAATGAATTGTAATTTGTGCAATTATAACTTGCATCACTAAAATGAAAATAAAATATTAAAATATTTAATGATAGATATTGCAGATTGATTCTTCTTGATAGATACGCGCACACAGACTAAAGAAGAGAAGAAAAGAAAAATTAATATGTAATTTATTTATGTTAAATAACATAAAATAAAATGGTGGTAATTTTAATTTGTTTTATCCCAATTTGTACATGTGAAATAAAAAGAATAGAAAAAATATTATTTATTTAAATACTTATCTAGAGATATTTTATATTGATTGTTGAAGATCAAAACGAACATATTCTAAACAGGAGAAGGAGAAAACATGAATATGTAAGTAATTTATGTTACATATAGGAGAAATAAAATAAAATGATTGTACTTAGGATAATTCCAACTTGCACCACTGAAATGAAAAAAAAGATATTGAATACTTACTTATTGTTATTCTAAATTATTTGATTGTTCATGATCGAAAAGCGAATACAGTCTAAAACAGAGAAGAGAGAAAAAATGAATATGTCATACATTTCTTTTAGATAAAATAAAATAAAATAAAATAATTGTAGTTTGTATAATTCCAACTTGTACCCTGCAATGAAAAGAAAAGCAAATGTTGTTTATTTGAATACTTACTTCTGAATACATTCGACTATTGTTGTTCATGATCGAGGTGAAAACATTCTAAAGAAAAGAATAACACAAAAAAATGAACATTTACTTTGTTTATGTGAACTAAACGAAAATGCAACTGATTTTAATGTGTATATTTTCCACTTTTCTCTCTGAAACGAAAAGAAAGCATTGTTAAT
Source organism: Rotaria socialis (assembly GCA_905331475.1). NCBI lineage: Eukaryota > Metazoa > Rotifera > Eurotatoria > Philodinida > Philodinidae > Rotaria > Rotaria socialis. Next base: position 56,777 of record CAJNYU010000734.1, on the reverse strand, counting down.
TAGAATAGTTACTTGTACCAATTAAAGATTATAATTGTTCATGAATGATGCGAGAACACATTCTAAACAAGAGAAGAAACAAAAATAAAATTCATAGATTTTTATAATAAATTAGAGAAAACGAAAAGAAAATAATTGTACTTGGTTTAATTCAAACTTGCATCCCTGAAATAAAAAAAAAGAAGAAAATATTATTTATTTAAATACTTCTAGTTATTTTAGATGGATTGTTGAAGATCAAAACAAACACGCTCTAAAAAGGAGAAGAACAAAAAGAATGCAAAACGTAGTTTACATATGTTAAATAACTGAAAATAAAATAATGGTAATTTGATTAATTCCCAGCTGCACCTCTGCAAAGAAATAAAAATAATATGTACTTGAACACTTGTCTATGGTCGTTTGAGATTGATTGTTCTTCATCGATACCCGAACATATTCTAAAGCAGAGAAAAACAAATGAATAAGTAGTTTATTTAAGTTAGATAAACGAAAATATAAACATACTAATTTGTATAATTCCCAGTTGCACCTCTGAAAAGAAACGAAATAATATTGATTGGAATACTTATCTAGAGTTATTTCAGATTGCTTCTTCTTCGTGGATACCCGAACGCATTCTAAAGCATAAAGAAAAACAAATGAATAAATACATATTTCATTTATGAAAAGTAAAATAAAATGATTGTACTTTGAATAGTACCGACTTGCACCTCTGAAACCAAAATAAAATACAGAATGCATACTTATACGTATTGTAGATTGATTGTTCTTGATCGATGATCAACACATTCTAAAAAATAGAAGAGAACAATAAATGAATATATACTTAACTCACATTAGATAAACAAAAATAAAATTAATTGTGGTGCAAATAATTCTTGCAGCTCTGAAAGGAACAGAAAATATTGTTTATTTCAGTGCTCACTTACAATTATTTCAGATTCGGATTGTTCTTGATCGATTTCAACACAGTCTAAAGAAAAGAAGAAACAAAATTTAACGACTAGTTTGCATAAGTCAGAAAAAAATTAATTGTAACTTGCATTCCCATAAAAGACCAAAATAAAAAGTATTGCTCTTGAATAGTTACTCATAGTTATAAACGATTACGAATGACGGGGTATCGTTTTAGCACCTACATTGTATTATGTAATGCTATTTTCAATGTTTTCACACAGGAATAAAAATAATCATTTAATACTTTCATCTTAGTATCCAATTATTACGAGGCAGAAAAATGTCATCACTTCACATAGTAGCTCAAGGAAAACAGGAACAACTCATCCAACGGGAAGCTGAAACTTTATTTGAACCCAATCACAAAGAAGAAAATTAAACTCATAAATGTAGACAGAAACTGCAAGAATAATTCGAATACAAAAGCGAATCTCACACGCCTAACTCAAATAAAGCGTCAAAAACAAAATAAAGTTTAACTAGAATATCATACCAATCAACACAGCTTCATATTATCCATCATCAACTGAACAAAACCATTACAACCAGAACGTCTAAAATACATGAAAATGCAAATAAATATAAAGAAGACACACAACACACATAATTGAGAACATACCCATCAATTGAAAACCATTCACATGGTATGTCATGGGAAATGGCAACGACCACTATGTGAAGTAGTTATATCTTCTATTTATGTTTTCTTTCTTTTCTTGTGACGTCATCATATGTATTCCATCTATATGTATGTGATCTTTCTAGTATATTCGTTCTCCTTCTTTCTTGTGCATGTGTTCTCTCGTGAGTTCTTAACGCTCTATTATCTTCTAGTGAATTATGTGACTTTCCTTAACTCTGTATATATATACCTGTTGTTTACAACAATAAAGTGATATACTCATACGTGATAACTAAAGCTTTTGTAGGCTAACAATTGGATAGTGATTCAAAACCTATCACTGGGGTGTGGGCGTAGATGAGCAGAGAATCACACCCACGTCCACGCCCTTTCCGGATACGTTTGTGAGTTCCCGAAAGGATTTGCGACGGGATTTGGGTTTCTGGAGAAACGTGTTTTATTTAGGGTGTAGTTTCTATGCTTGTACGTGTGAGCTTCTGTTCGCTACGGCTTACCTTTCCAACAAGAGAGAAAGAAAATTTCTTATTTTTTCATTTATTTCAAAGTAGAAAAATAAACGAACAAAAAGAAATTCACAAGTCTTATTCGATAGAAAATCGTTGAACACGATTGTTATCATGATCAGTGACATAGAGATTACCTTGTCGATCGAAAGACAAACCGATGGGGCACTTGAATTGATTTGCTCCTGCTCCTTGACCATTTCCACCCACAATTACAGCGCCTTGTTTTGCTCCTTGAGTCCAACGCATTACACGATTATTTAACGAGTCTACTACATAGAGTGTACCCAACGTATCAACGAAGAGTCCATTAGGACCATTTAATTGTGTCAGAGCATCCCCTTTGCCTTGTCCTCCAGCGACTACAATGCCTCTTTTTTCACCTTTATTCCATTTCATTACACGATTATTCTCGCTGTCTGACACGTATACATTCTGTTGTCGATCGACAAAGAGATATCTCGGCTCGTTGAGTTGATTAAGACTCGAACCTTTGCCATTTCCACCAGCTACGAGAGTGCCATTCTTCTCTCCCAATTCGTATCGTCTTACTTCATGTTTTACAACGTCAGAGACGTAAAGATATCTCTGTTCATCCAAAGTCAGCCCATAACATTGGATGTTGTCGATAATGATTTCTCCTTGTCTTCGGTCACTAAGCCGAAACCATCGTACAATTCGTCTGCCGTCACAAATAATTAGACTATCCGTTTCGTTGTCAATCAAGACATCAGTGGGACCATTCAATTGATGCAATCCATTTCCTTGGCCTTTGCCACCAGCAACAACTTGTCCGTTCGCTGTATCATCTTTTTTCCATTGGATGATACGATTGTTCCAACAGTCAGCAATAACCACTGTTTTATCATCATCAACGAAGAGACCTTGAGGGTAGTAGAGTTGATTAGTGGCATCGCCCTCCCCGTTACCTCCAGCAATAGTCATTCCTTTCTGTGCCCATTTGGCATTAGCATGAATATTAACTAGAAGAGAAAACGTAAGAATAAAATGAGATCTCTCTATCGCTGATATGGTAGGATTATTAGAAAAGAAGACATGGAAAAACTGTGAAGAAAAGAACTACTCGCTCGAGTTTTCTCTTAGCTTATCCGGCAGTATCTATATTATAATGTGCAAGTGTTTTTCAGCTCTTCGGGAGCTTTCATATGATTGGTCAGAGAACGAAAAACAAAAAGTATACATATATATGTGCGCCGTATACGTTGTATATGTTCATTCATTATGTAAATATATATGTCAGTAATAATGTATATTGTTTTATTTTTCTATACATGCAGCAATAACATATTTAGAATTACTAAATTTTCTGAGAGTAAAAATAATAAATAATCGTAGGGAATCTGCATATTGCAAGAACTCTTTTATTATTAACTGCTTGAAAAAGGTTAGGTACCTGAGCGATTTGATAATTAATTTTTTTACAAGCATTCTTCTGCAGGAACTTTCATATGATTAGTCACATAAAGAAAAAAGGTATACATATATATGCACGCCAGTCATCTTTTTATTGTTTTCTTTTTCTACGAGCGCTGTAAAAACATAAAACTTTAAATTATTTATTTTATTACAAACTGACGCCCAGGTGTTTAGTTATTACAGTGCATAGATTAAGACAAACAGAAAATAGAATTAATCTCCAAGAAAAAGAGAGAAAAGAAGAAACTACACTGAATTTAAATAAGAGCAAGTATTACATATAGTGAAGTTTTTGGAATAAAATCGATTAACTCTAAATCATCACCTTTCAAACGTTTTTTTACAAAATGGCAGAGAGACACCAAAAACGAAAAGAATACATGAAAACATACAGTAAAAGAAATTGTAGAAAGATTGTTGTTACGTGATGATTTTCAACAAGTTCTGTGGGCTATTAGAAAAAGATCTCGATGCGACATTATTGCTCGAACAAAAAAGTCTTCTGTCTGGTTCTTTTTCAAACATTCAAATTAACGTGCAATATGCAAGCTATCACAGATTCTGATTTTCTAAATATCTTTTAGGTATCGATGATGGTAGGATACCTTTACCACTAACAATTAAAGCCCAATTTTCAGTTGAAGCTCCAATTTCTTTAATATCTAATAACCTAGTAAGCGATGTTTTTGATAATAATTTTACGTGTACTGATTTGGAAAACTTATCAAGAAGTTCAATTCTCTGTCCAAGAAACTAAGGTTTTTGATTAATCAATGAACGCGTTTTGATAAAGTTAAAAAATGTTGAACAAAGAAGATTTTATGCGACTGAATCTGTCAAAAATAGTCACCGTATACACGACCATGATTTACAGGTTAATATTCCAGTAGAGTTTTTAAATACATTGAATCCGTCTACATTACCGCCGTATAAATTAAGTTTAAAAATAGGTCAAACAGTAATACTTTTGAGACCTCTACCGGTAAACAAATAGTTTTATTATGAAACTAGAATAATTGTTAGAGCCTTTCGTCAAGAAGTGCTTCAATTGGAAGTTATCACTGGTGCATTTTCTGGAACTATTCATTTTAATTCTACAATTTCTTTGAATACGGTGTATGATCCAGCACTTCCATTAAATTTCGTTCGAAAGCAGTTTCCAGTTCGTCTTGAATATGTAATGAGAGTAAATAAGTCTCAATTCCAAACCTTTGATAAATTTGACCTCAATCTTCCAGAACCTTGCTTTTCTCTTCGTCAGCTTTTCTACAGAATGTTCAAGAGCAACGAGATCTAATTGCTTAAAAGTTAAACGAAAGGATATCACTACACACGGCAAAACGGATATTAAGAAAACAGTAACAGATAATGTTGTTATTGGGAAATTTTTTCGTGATTCCCATGTTTATTTTTGTGAGTTCGTAACTTCAGTCATTTTTTTTATATTTAATAAATCAAATATCCATGTAAAAACTTTCGGCTATGAATCAAATAAAAAATTGCTTATAATGGCAGTTTTATAATCTTATTGTAAACAGATTTTTCAGCCTTAAGAAGACACATTTTATTTGATTTTGATCTTTTTTAAATTTATTTTAATTGATAATCATAGTCGTTGTAGGAAATCGATTAAAACACGTTTAAAAAAACCAAATAAATTTGTTATGGCATAAATGATATGCCCTAAGACACGTGGTATTTTGTTTTGTTTTTATATTTTCTTTCGGTCTGTTAGATGTTCTTTAGTTTATTCTTTGTTTCTCGTCTATACTTTCGTTCTTTTGTTTTGGTCGAACAATTCTTGTTCGTTTTCTTTCTTCTCTCTATTTCTTTTTCTCATCTGAAAAAGCTAAAAATTATGTGAATAGATTATGTTTTTATAATTTATTTTTGTCTTTTCATATTGCGCAGTTTAATTAGGTACAACGTGATAGATAAGTGAATTGGAAAAACAGAGTGTGTGATTTTGATTGGAGATTGAAAATAAAACGAGAAGTGAGTGAAATTGTACCAACACATATCAATGTTATAAAAAGGATATAACAGAATTCTGTTTTTTTAAGGTTGAAAAATCTGATTAAGATCAGATTATAATAGTGCCATTATAAGCAATGTTTTATTTGATTTATAATCGATTTTTTTTACATAGGATGCTAATCCAAACACTTCATTAAATTCTCACAGAGACCTCTAGTATGAAATAATTTCGAAAGTGTAGGGTAAAATTCCTTTAATACATCATTCTTTTAGAAATTCAACAAAATCCTCCTCCCCCTCCCCACAAAGGCTTCTCTAGAAAAGGGTGTGGGTGTTGGTGCTGCAAAATGACAATGATAGTAACACCCATGCACACTCACACCCACAAGATATTTTTCGAATGACTATATAACTAAGATATTGTGTTATGACTGTATAATATTGAGCAGAATTTCTTAACAGTGAAATTCTCTCTTAACCATCAAGATGATACTATGACTTGAAAACCACACTTTTGTTATTTTTCTATGTCGTTTAACTCTCGTTCTCTATATGATATAAAATGCAAAGAAACTGTTAAAGATTCTGATTGAATTAATATTTTAAACGGATAGTTGGTAAATAAGAAAAAGCTGCGTGTAGTTGAAATCTAGCGGTGCACCTGAAAAAATTAAAATGCGATAATTTCGATTGATATGCTTTTTCATTGAATATAAAACAGCTATTCTATGATAACTGATTTATAATGTTTATTCTAAACAAAATAATTTCTACGCATAGATTTTAAGTCAAGCTTTGTCATTGAGAAGATTATTTAGTGTAGTATTTCACAAAATGTATCTTACGGTGAATACTTTTGTATTATTTTCGTATAAATAGGATGCTTACTAGAGAATATATTTTGTGGCCTCGTTGACGTTTTGCACATGTCTATGCAAATTCTCAACGGACAAATTAGACTGAAACTCATATAAGTATACAATTATAAAATCTTCATTTACGAATGGCGAAAAGAATACTTTAGAGACTTACCTGCTCTATTTTCTTTTTCATTCGATTTTGGAAGACTATTAACCAATACATGAAAATTAAATTCATATCAGTAAAGAATCCTAATATTTACTTTCTATTGTACTCGTGTGATGATGCAATTCTGCTTGAATCGGTTGCAACTTTCTTGGTAATAGCACTAGCATTATTCTAGAAATAGATAAGATACATTTCTATATTACCACAATTTGAAGTACCAAGAATACTTCTCCTAAAAGCTCACATGCAACTTAATAGATGTAAACTTAGACTAGATTAGTGACTTAGTTTCATATGAAATCTAACTTCTTAGATATCTAGATTTTTATCATTGAACTATCATAAACGATAATCAATGTTAAAAACATTTCAGAAAGTTTCAATGCGTTATCCTTCAATTAAATGTAAACCTAGAGACAAACAATATTACAATGTATGATTTCTTACTGGAGGTTTTTTATTTACATCAGGTTCGCAGAAGACATCTTTCATAGAATTGAGAAGTTCTTGGCAGGTTGGTCTCCTTTGAGGTTCATGCACCCAAGCTCTTGAAATCAGTTCTCTAAATCTACTGGGAATGCCGTCTGGAATATCCAATCGGTCTCCTCGTAGGACAAATGCACTGATCGTTGAAAGATCAGTCTCCGTATGGTTCAGATTCCGTGGCTAACTCCCAAAGCACAACACCAAGGGCATATATATCACTAGCTTCTGTATGCTTTCCCATTTTTAGTAGTTCGGGCGCTTTCCATGGTAAAGTACCAACTGAAGGGCCATGACTTGATTGGCGCGACGTTTCGTGACGTATTTTAGCTAGGCCAAAGTCAGCAATTTTGACGAGAAAACCTTTTACATTATCTGTCATAATAATATTGACTGATTTAATATCGCGATGGATAATTGGCTTTGGAAGTTTGTGCAAATAATTAACGCCTTTGATCATCTGATTAGCAACTGACAATCGATCAGACCATGTAAGTTGTGGCTTTTTTCGCTGTAGAACATCATAGAGAGAACCAAGTGACATATATTCGACGATGAGTGCATATTTTGTGGGTCCCATACAGGCGCCAAATATATTGAGAATATGTTCATAGCGCGTTAGATACATCACCGAAATTTCGTTAATAAAGTCCTCTTTCACTCTATCATCCAGATGCTCAATTCGAATGAGTTTAATGACTACTTCATGATCATGAGACAACCACTTTCCACGATACACATCAGCGAATCCACCACGCCCGATACATTTCTCTATTATCAAGTCGTCATATGGGATTTGACGATATGCATTTTTTTCCTCTTCGATCTTACATGCTCTGGCAGAATCCCTACGTTCCTTATTACACTCCATGATTAAACTCTTCATTGAATTATGCCGCTGCGTATTATTTTCTTCCATCGCTTTAAAGCGAAGAACTTGTTCTTCGTCCTTTTTTTCCATCATCGTTGTGATTTCATCAATCTTCAATTCGATGTTCTTCAGATCCACTTTTTGATCACTCTCATCTAATTTACGATCAAACATCTGTTTCAAATTGATGCCTAAATTGAGATCAGTAGCGCATTGAGATAGTTGAAGATTCATTTCGTCAAATTGCTCTTTATGGGCTTGAGTTTTGAAGATCTTTTTATAAGAATACCATTTTTCGTCATTAAACTGAGTTACAAAGTCTAAGCATTGTTTAACGCAGTTGCGAAAATTACCGAGTGACTTTTTAAGCTCTGGTCTTTGTAGATCACGATCATTTATCGATATCAAGCTCTCACTAATTGCGCCGATTCTTTCTTCAAGTCTTTTGCATTGTTTCTCATTCACCTTGGCATTGTCAACCGTTTGTTTAATAAGCGCTGCCGTCTCATAGATGACCTTCAGAATAGCTATTGGGTCCATATTAACCAATATGACAGCTTAAAACTCTATAAAAGATTAGAAAATGACATAACTGACGCTTCGCAAAATTACAGAAAAATATTTAACTTAATTCTCTTTTCTGTGGCTAATTCAACTTGATCTTTATAGAACTGTATCGCTTTTTTAATCTTCTTTGCTAGTGTTTTCCAGACTGAAAGGATATGGTCTAGAAACGGAAATTCACCTGTTTTCTGTCTGTCTGTGACACATATATTACGTTGAGTATATGGTACAAAATATCGCCTTTTGAGATGTGGTATAAAGGACAACAATGCACAGATGGAAAACAGCTTTGCTGCCGTGAGAAATCTTTCGGTTCATCAATGAAATTGTAAATCGTACGTGAGAAAAGGTCAAAAGAGTTTCACAGAGGAGTTCTGAAAATTGGTTTGTAGAATAGTGCGCTGCAAACTTCATTCATCAGTATTATTTTTCTATTTAGTCATCGTTTTACTCAACTATCACCCTTTTTAATAGCGATTTTGTATAAGTATGTAGCCTGTCAGTCCAGCGTCAAGTAAATTGATTCTCGACGAGCGTTACTTATGTATTTCTATTAGAATAATCTATCATAGCGGTACATACTTTGTCAGATGAAAAGGTTTGTTGAACACAATTGCCTATGAGCGCTGAAACATAAATCAAGGAAAGGGAACTTCTACTCTGATTCACCAAAGTTATAAGTCTTATTTTTGTCTAACAGGATCTAGAGAAGAGCTACCAACGGGCTACTCTTTTCGACCTGGTTTGACCAGTAAACTTGTTCGCAGGTTAAACCAGATCAATTATATTTATCACTGTCTAATTCATGATATCAATTTCAATTAAATTAAATTTTTAAGAATTAACAAAATTTTATGACAATATTAGAGCTGTTTCGCATAATCGTAAAATAACTAACTGATAAAAAAAAGCTTGTAATAAGTCAAGCAACGAAGATTTCAAAGAGAATATACAAAGAAATGTGCGTAATACAAAAAAATGATAAAAACAGTTAGAAAAAAGATAATCTAGTATTTGGACGTGGGTGTGAATGCGGACTTTTCTTTCTGTACAATGTTACCAGTCAACCACACCTACACTTGCTTGTATGCCTTGTTACAAGTGATCAGCAGAATCGCATTTTTCGATTCAGAACTTTTTTCAATTCCAACTCTTATGCAGTACACTACTTGTTACCCTTATTGAAAATTCCGCTCCTTACACAAGCGATTGTGCACCTAATACAAACCAGGAAACGAATGCGAATCAGAAAAAATCGAATACCATGTTAAATTTACTTAGACGAGGAAATATACGAGTGGCGAAGGCGCCCATTATACCGTTTGCAGAAAACAATGAATTTCACGATTCCAGCAAACTAAGTGTTGTATATGATAGAGTAATGCCGGATGTATATCACAACGATAACGGGGGTTTTGCTTCAAAATAATAATTTTCGACCAAAATATTCATAAATGTATACTGTATACATAAAGATAAAGGGATCTCGGCAAGATCTATCGCATTAGTAGGGTAAGACTACCCAGAACTTCTTTTTTTCTTAGACCTTTTCTTACTTATGATAATGGGGAGGATCTTGTTACATACTCATTCAATGTTTTTTGTTTTTATTGCGTTGATCAGTTGCCTGAGAAACCGCTTTTTTCCTAAATTCTATGTCAAAATTTTTTGAAACTAAACGTTTCATTCTTAATGACAATTTTTACTTTTGATCTTATGTCAAGACACGTTTCGCTTTCATTTTTAGCTATTAATTTAAAACAAAGACCCGTTAGAGTCATAATAATTAACACATACGAAATGCGCATTGGCATACATATTTTGTATTTTAATGCAATCTATAAGGCATTTTTGACATTATGAATGATAATGACTGTTAAGTCCATTGTCTAATTCAAAGTTTTGCCAAATTAGCACTAGATACGTGTTTTTGGACGTAATTGATGTACAAAAAGCTATAGTACTGTGAAACAGCTCTTGACAGAGAGATAACAGAGATGATATATGTACTTTATTTACATATATTGACCAATCTTAGCGCATAATTACTTCAAAAAATCTCGCTCTACACTTTTCTAGTAAAACTTGATTTTCTTTGAAAGGAAGGAAGATTTTTGCTTGCTTTTTTTGGATATTATTTCACTCTTTGAGCTGAAAAAAGAATGATTTTTGTAGCAAATGGTCCATCTTTCATTGAATTATATCAGTGGAAAATTTTAAAAAATAGCTCTACATTTAGTGTGAACATCGTTTTTTTAATACTTAGTTTAACTTTTTGTATTAACAAAGTCTATGAAACAAACGCCTTTTACTTGTCAAATTACTTTCCCGTTCTATCTCGATTATATTCGATCAAAGTGGTTTCAATCCAATTCCTTCGATGTCGATGCATTGTACACCAACGTACCAGTAAAAGAAGCCATAGACATAGTTGTATAATATATGGAAAAACCAAAAAAAAACAATCAAAAACACACCATTTAATAGAAAGCAATTCAAAAAATTGCTTGAACTCGCCGTCGGTAACGTACTATTCTGCGTCATGAATGACTACTATATACAGTGGGATGACGTCGCGATGGGGTCACCACTTGGGCCTATATAACGATAAATGGGAACCCTGTTTGGGTAGATATGTTAATGACAAACTGGATAGAGGCGCAGTAGCTTATCGCCATTCTCGGCAATGATGTTTATTCGGTTCTTCACATATCCAGAGTGTAGCAACGTCATACGTAACGCACGTATATATAGGAGAGAGATATATCAGAACAATGGAAAGAGAACAGAAGGAGGATGAAGGAGAATCATCGAAGCGTGCGATCAATATCGGCACAATCTATACTCGTTGATATGTTCATGAGTAAACTAAAAAATAAACTAAATAAATTCTCAAAAAACAAACCATAGTTGTGGTTAAGATGTGTCGACGGCATACTCTGTATTTGCGACAACCAACAGGGCATTGATAATGTTCTTGAAAGTATAAATAAGTGGCATAAAAATATAAGTTTCACAAGAGAAAAAGAAATAGATAATACAATACATTTTCTAGATGTTTTAATAATTAGAAATATAAATACTAACAAATATGATACAACTATCTATTAAAAAAACCAAAAAATACTAACTTATATCTACTCTACGAGAGTAACCAACCTAGAAAATGCAAACTAGGTCTTATAAGAACTATAACTATTAGGATATTATTGTTATGTTCTTCTGATAAATATTCTAACCAAGAACTAATAGACTTAGGGAAAACACTAGGTGAAAACGGATATCTTAAACATATTATACGTAGAGATATTAGAGAAGCCCAGGTGCATGAATCCGACTCCTCGACAAAATCCGATAGAATTCCTGGACGCGGACCTATTGTTGGTTCCGACGGAAAAAATCATTTTCTTATTCACGATCAAATAAACATTTTGAGTCATCAGAACACAAGAATGATTCGTTAGAGTTGAATTTCGTTAAAATCCAACATCGGATCCGATTGGATCCAATTCCAAGGATCAGACTGTAGGTCCGTGTCCAGGAATGCCATAAGATTTTGTCGGTTTTATTGAAACACATGGTGCTCGGTATATTTACTGTCTGACCCTTGTCGGAATCCGATAGGATCCTACTGTTGGAATGATTTTGCTGGGAGGAAAGATCATCACTACAAAAATTGGTTTATCAGATACCATGTAAAAGCTGTAATTACAGCTACATTGGAGAAACTAATAGAAGCTTAACCACAAGAATAAAAGAGCATAAGATATAAGAAAAGTAAAGAAACCTCTAATACAGCACAACATGTATTCGACAAGAATCATTCTTTTGATTTTGATAATAAAAAAATCTTATCTTCAGAAATAAATTGAAAACGTAGAATCATAAAAGAAAGTCTCTTCACATACTACAGTTATGGTAAGTCTTTAAATGAAGTTAAACATAAATTAAAAATTTTCGCATAAAAATTATAATTATTATATAACTACATATTATTGTATAAATCTATCTATTTATATTTAAGAATTTAATATCACCTTTATATTAAACCTGTAGATGTATTAAATATCATACTCTTTCATTCAACAACTATCTAACAAGAAAACGTATAAAAAATACATCTACATCTATTAATTTTTCATAATTAAATATTGTTTCTGCATTTATTATGTGTCTATATCTTTTTCAAAGAATGTATCTTATTCTTTCTCTTTGTAATGTTCCTGATGGTGGCGAGAGTTCTTGCCGAAAGCTCGAAATAAAATTATAATAAAGTTTGAATTTTGTTAAAATTCGCATGTATTTTGTGGCAGTTATATACTCAATCTGAACTTCAATATCATTAATAGTTTTGATTTTGAACTCACATTTTGTAATATATAGATAGCATCAGTGCGGAACACAGCAGTTTATAACTGATGACTAAAAACCTGTATTCATAAAGAAACGTGTAAGTTCTAGTTTTCATTCAATAGAAGCATTAAATAAAGTCTATCATTAAGAAATAAAAGTCGTGTTGTTGTTATTGTTCGAAAATTGTTTACTACCTACACCGATTACTTACTTCTTCAAATGATTTCATCTTTGGATTCAACGACAGGACAACATTGTTTTTCTGTTCTGTTTCTGTCTACTTTGGGTGCTTTTTCTTCATGCTTTTTAAAACAATTAAAAATATGAATTCTATTGACAAGAACTGTACATAGAAACGCAAAAATATTCAGTAGACCAGTAGACGATGAATGATGACAAAGCCAAACAAATTCTTAATTCTATAAATTTATTTCTCTACGATTGCAAATCAATGATTTCTGTAAAAAAAAGTCTCTGTTCGATCTTTCGACTATTGATTGCCAATAAACAAGAATTCGTTTTTTAAAAATATTTTACATCTATCTAAAATTGAAAAATATAACCACACCCTAAGATTATAACGATGTAGAATTGGACAAGATTCGATATGCAATTGTATCTAAAAACATTAATACGAAATCAAAAAAATCGAAATATACACATCTTAATGTGCCAAGAAACACGTAACTCCTGTAAGATGTAATAAATAAGGGGACAGAATAGGTAATGGACGTCCATGTACAAGTCACAGATGTCCAAAGAAGTAAGTTCCTCATGTAGGTCTGGATTAAATAGGGGGTTATAGAAACCACTGGACGTCCACTTAGAAGTCATAGAACTAGGGAACAGATAGCTGTGATGTAATTGAACTTACAGTGATAATGGATATCCTTGTATATGACAGCACATAATCGCCTATTGGACAATATGTAATCCATCCCTGTATCCTTTTCTCCCGAGACGTCTTTTCTCTCTATGTATCTTCTTTCTCGTTCTCTCTATATCTCTCTCTCTCCTATCTACATTTTCCTTCTTCTCTCTCTCTCTCTCCTATATATTTTTCTTATTCTCTCTCTCTCTCTCCTATATATTTTTCTACTTCTCTCTCTCTCTCCTATATATTTTTCTTCTTCTCTCTCTCTCTCTCCTATATATTTTTCTTCTTCTTTCTCTCTCTCTTTTTTAAAATCAAAGCACGAGATGCAGGGCATCTTTGCATGCTCTATCGAATGGTAAAAAATTTTTCGAAAAAACAGTTAAAACAGAATAACTAGGATGCCAGATCACCCATTTTTAGCCAATGTTCATTTCATAACTTCATTAAACTTGCATATTTCGGGCTGAAATTTTTATCGTAGACTACCCGCTCCAGGTCCAACATATTCTGAGAATTTCAGCCGATTTGAGTGTTCTTTGGCGAAAATCGACCTTTGAGAGGCGGGGCCTTAAATAATACAAAATTTTATTTTCATTTCACTAATAAATAAATAAATTTTACTACTAAATCATTTTCATTTGCTAATAAATAAATTCAATTTACTAATAAATAATTGTAAAAACAAGACAAATTTTATTTTATTTTACTAAGAAATAAATTCACTTTACTAATCAATTTTTCTCAATTTACTACTAAATGGTTTCAGAAAAAGGAAATTTTTTTTTCATATCAATAATAAAATTTGTAAAAATAACACAAAATTTTATTTTTCATTTTAGGAATCAAATATTTTCAAAGTAACATGAATTGTATTTTTGATTATAATAATAAATATTTTCAAAACGACACAATTTATTATTTTCACTTTAATAATTTTTTGCGAAAAAAAACAAATTCTTTTATTTAATTCGTTTCTTTTCATTTAACAAATAAATAAAAGAAGAAGAAAAGAAACATATGACGTAATTTTATATTTACCTTTTTTCTTTTCTTTGAAGCGAAAGAGTAAAAGAAAATTTCTTATTTTTTCATTTATTTCAAAGTAGAAAAATAAACGAACAAAAATAATTCACAAGTCTTATTCGATAGAAAATCGCTGAACACGATTATTATCACGATCGGCGACATAGAGATTACCATGTCGATCGAAAGACAAACCAAAGGGGAAGTTGAATTGATTTGCTCCAGCTCCTTGACCATTTCCACCCACAATTACAGCGCCTTGTTTCTGCTTGTCTCCTTGAGTACAACGCATTACACGATGATTCCACGAGTCTGCTACATAGAGTGTACCCAACGTATCAATGACGAGGTCATTAGGATAATACAATTGTGTCAGAGCATTCCCTTGACCTTGTCCTCCAATGATCACAATACCTTCATTTGCACCTTTATTCCATTTCATTACACGATGATTGTTGTAGTCTGATACGTAGACAGTCTGTTGTCGATCGACAAAGAGATATTTCGGCCAGTTGAGCTGATTGAGTTCATCACCTTTCCCATTACCACCAGCTACGAGAGTGCTATTTTTCTCACCCAATTGATATCGTCTTACTTCATCTTTTTCCCAGTCAGAAACGTAGAGATATCTCTGTTCATCCATTGCTAATCCATAACATTGGATGTTGTCGATGAGTATTTCACCTTGTGTTGTACCACTACGACGAGACCATCGTACAACTCGTCGATTCCCATAATCACAAATAGTGAGACTATTTGTCTCTTTGTCAATTAAAACATCAGTTGGACGATCCAATTGATGTAATCCATTTCCTGCGTCTTTGCCACCAGCAACAACTTGTCCATTCGTTGTATCACCGTTCTTCCATTGCATGATACGATGATTATTGTAGTCAGCAATGACCACTGTTTGATCATCATCAACGAAGAGACCATGAGGGACGCTGAGTTGATTAGTGGCACCCCCATACCCGTTACCTCCAGCAATAGTCACTGCGTTCTGTGCCCATGTAGCATTAGCAGGAATATTACCTAGAAGAGAAAGAGTAAGAATAAAAGGAGATCTCTGTCTTTCTCGAGTATAGCTAGTATATAAAATAATTTCAAAAGTATCGAGCAAAATTCTTTGAATAGATCATTCTTTTTTTCTAGAAATTCCTCAGAATAAGTTTTTTCTATACTGGAAGATTATTCTATAGAAAGAATATAGCATATCGTTCTCTTTCTCTCAAGCGTATTTAAATTCTATATTTTTGTAGAAAATCAAACTTAAATAATTATGTAGGATTATATAATTACATCATTGTCTTGTTAACATCTGTTTAAAAGGTTTTGGTTGTAAGATTTCTACAAATTTATTCATTCATCGAATTTTGAATGTTAAGAAAATGCTTCTCGGAAATTGCTACTTGTTTTCGGGAAACCATATCAATAATGACTTTTCATACTCTCGAGTCGTTGTTGTTTCGTCTCGTCTCATGTGTATTCATTATTTCAGTTAATAGCTAGCTATGAGTATATTTTCTATGAACAGACACGCATAATAATATAACGACCTATTTCTTATATATGACTCACATGAACATAAGAATTCTTTTCGTTCTCTTAAATCTAAGTAGAATAGTTTCTATTTAGAAAATCGCATATTTCTTACTTCTATGTTCTAGAATATCTTTTATTAAA
Source organism: Rotaria socialis (assembly GCA_905331475.1). Classification (NCBI taxonomy): domain Eukaryota; kingdom Metazoa; phylum Rotifera; class Eurotatoria; order Philodinida; family Philodinidae; genus Rotaria; species Rotaria socialis. Next base: position 40,374 of record CAJNYU010000734.1, on the reverse strand, counting down.
CACTATATAAATTATTCTGTGATATTAGCAGGAATATTACCTAGAAGAGAAAGACTTAAGAATAAAAGGAGATCTCTTTCTTTCTCTCGAGCAGGTAGTATATGAAATAAGTTCGAAAGTTTCGAGCAAAATTCTTTGAATAGATCATTTTTTAATTCAAGAAAATTCCGCTGGAAAATGTTTTCCACGATGGGAAGATTCTTTGGAAATGAAAAAATTATATTACGAAAAACTTTGCTAGTGTCAGTGATTTATCATTCTGTCACTAAAAGAGGATTGCGATTTTCTTTTTTCTGTCACATAACATCAGTAACACTGCGCTAGTCATTGACATTCTATACATTTGTGACCTAAAAAAGTTGCCGATTGGAATTGCGCTCAACTTATTCCAAATGAGTAAAAAAGTAATGTCCTGTATCATGTCTCTACACCCTGCACAAACACGTTCATATAACTCTATGATTATGTTTAGTTCGATTGTGTGTACCCTTCTAGATCCACACTCTAGTTTATAGGTGAGAAAAATAAGAATAGATCAGAAATGGATGCACGCATAGGCCGATATCGAACATCTAATATAAGAACATAGACTTATCTTAACTAATACAGTCAAAATTATAAGATGGCTATATAGTCAGAGACAGCTCAAATATACTTTTTGAGAATTTAAATAGAGAAAGATCGGGCTTCATAGCGTCACTTTATGAAAATATAGAACACTATCCAGACTAAATTTGAAATCCATTCACTATAAATTCTTTAGACATTTTATAAACAATATAACGGAACTGAAAAGTTTAGCCCCTTTTCTGCATATATTCATATAATTATAAACAAAATAAACTGTAGTATCTAATAAACTCAAACTTATACGAGCAAAATATTCACAACTTCTATGAGAAAACTTAACAGAGTCATCTGGTTTAACCAAAACGATTTGATGAATCAGTTGTAGCTTTTTATCGTTTGTCCAATTGTCTCAAAATCTCAAAATCAAATTAGTATGAAAAAACTTGAAACAGTATATAATCTAGACAAGAGAATAATAAAAATAATTTATCATTAGCTATCGATGATTGAAAGTATTAGGTGGCTAATATCATAATTTTTTATTTCATTTGGATTTCAGTATTTTATGATAGTCTGAATTCACATATATTATTTTGTAAAAACTAAGCTGAGCGTCTGATTCGAAAATCTCTAGTGAAACCAAAAACAAAATTCTATCGTATATGCCCAGGTCGATGATTTCCCGCCGGATCCTGCAGGAAAAACAATCGGAAGTGGAAGCAGTATTCCATCCGGAAAAAACCGTACCCTGAACCCTTAACTTCCTCCCAAATCCAGTCATAGGAAACTCGAAGGAACATACAATGATCCTAGAGAAACAGGGAGGAGGAAATCAGGAATGACAGCGGAAACCTTCACATCCAAAACGGAAAAGCAAAGGATATTGATGGGACAAACCGGAAGCACAACGGAACCCACGATTCTGCATCCTGAAACAAATATGAAAGATCTACGAAGATAGAGATCGATAGAAAATCATATTTTAAGATCTTTCCACGAAGAAACGCTGCAATTCGAGCTTGATTTAAGCCAGAAATCATGATTTTAGTAATAAAGATTTTTGAAGGTGATTTGTTCTATTAACCTTAATTGGATGATATTCTGCAGATTGAAAGTACAACACTGCTTGTAAATGTTGCTCAAGGAAGATTTATAACAAATCCAAAGTTCTATGTCGATTCTTGTTTTCAATTATCATCATTTAACATGTGGATAGATTGGTGATATTCAGGGTGTTCATGTATCGCTAGGTCAGTTTGAAGACTGTTTTAGTATTTCAATACTTTTTTTTTGAGCGCTTTCGTTTTTGACGTATCTAACTCGGTTGGATTCAGAGAGAATGGTCTTTCTGCTCCAGTGCCTACCTGTCACCTTCCGTTCGTATCTGTGGCAGGTGTGCTTGAAGACCTTTAAAATGATAAGATTTGAGTATTTTGTCGGTTTCTAGACTTTCCAGATATTGGACGTGTAATTTATTGCTTTTTATGGTGTCTTGAACTCTGGCAATTAAATTAATTTAAATCAGTCAGTAGTGGTTCCGTTTACCTAGTTATCGTGCATTGTCGGGTGAGATTATCTGAGTTAAATAATATCTTCCAATTTGAAGACACAATTCCATAGTCTATCGTGCTCTCTGCTCAACTATTGCTCTCAGCAGTGAGTTGTGAGTTGTGCAATCTCTGATGCGGTATTTTGTATCCGGTCTGGTTGTTCTCACACTGCTGTTAAATTCGTACTCCTTGAAACTGCTTTAAGAATGACTATCATGTCCAATTTAATCCAATGTTTTGAAGAGAGCCAAAATCTTTATCAATGCTTGTATGGAATTGTAACTTTTTCTTAATATTCCATACATTTGAACATTGAATATACAATTGTATTCTAGAGATTCTTTTGAGAGAGCTATCCAATTTGTCGATTGTAAGGTATTAAACCGTCTCAAAGAAAATAAAAACGGTCGGGTCTGGGAGTTGCAACCGAATCGGAAACGATAGTCGTATCCGGTCCCCGGAATACTGCGTCCATGTTTTTGCCGGAATTTCACCGGAACCAACAGTTTCTCGCCGTACCGTTTGGGCTTGGGTTAAGTTTCGAGTAAACTCAAAGCAGTCATATTCAAATACACGACTAAGAAAACTCTATTCGTGTCTATAAACAGATTTTTGAAAAAGCAATATCAATTAAATATTGCATTATGTATATGATTCATAATTTGTAATCAGGTGTTTCATACCTGTTTCGCGTTTCGTGTTATTATTTCGAATTTGAAAAAAAAATGATAAATTCTTTTGAAATCCGTGATTTTGGAAGGATTTTTCCCAAAGAACGGAGTTTAGTAGCAAAAATTGTAAAAAATATATCACACATTCGATTTCGTTAAGGTAAGATCACGTTTGATTGAATATTTTCTGATTTACAATAGCTAAGATCATGAGGTAACAAACAAACATGCGTGTTTTATTTTCAAGTAAAAGAAAACTCGCGAAGAACTAATTACAATAATGTTGTGCTTCACACCGCATTAATGAGTTTATACGTTGTTTCATGTGTTTTTTTTCTTATGCTGAAAACCACATCACTCATGATAAAAGAGAGCTGATTTTATCTATGTAGATTTAGCTACCTGTGCAGAGTCAAATTTCATTAAACGTAATTATGTAAATCTGATTAGAAACATTTAAATTGAGTAAGTGAAAAAAGAATTAAGCAAAGCTTACCTAGTTGCTGAGCACGGGTTGTAGTTGTAGTTGGAACTGGTGCTGTAGTTGTGATGTTCGTCACTATTGATAATGGTAGAAAATGATATAAAAATTTATTGCTGCTAAGACTTTACAGTAGTACCCTAATTAGGTGAACCCTAGATTACTGAAACTGGTTCAAGCTCTACTTTGCTATGCAAAAAATAAAAATGGATGGCTAGCGCATATGTTTGTAGATGATACTGTATGGCTGCTCTTTAATGAGCATGCATACAGAAAACTCATAGTCAAATCGTCACTCTCAAAGTAACTGACGGTTCTTTTACTTGTGATTGGTGGGCAAAGTTGTCGATTATAAGTCGGTACTGGATAACAGACAGGCGAGCTCTGACATCGAGGATGATGAAAACATCGATGATCAGGTTCATAACAAAGATTGTTGTGATCGCATTTAACTAGTTCAGAACACTCTACTAAAAATTCATAGCTACAAATGCCGACGTTAATAGCGCCTGGAATATGTAAACAACCGCAGCCAGTATTTGGCGAACATTTAGCATATTGAGCGACACCATGGCATATTTGAGATTTGACTTGAACTAGCAATACACTAAATAGAAAAAAGAATAAGTCTGTAAAGCTTTAAAGAAAGATTGCTGAATGTTCAGTCGGTAGAAAAATAATAGGTTTATCATTACCTGCATAGAATGAGTAAGAAACAGGAGATTGTTTTTGTAGACATCGTCTTCTTTAAAATGAAATACAACAGCAATAGTGCAGATGTTTTCATCTGGTGAATAGTTAATCTTTCACACATTCACTGAAAGTGAAAAAAAAACGACTTGATCCTTCGATAATTAGAAATTCGATATCGTTAATCGATCGCTTTCTTTACAATTTAACATCGCTCGGGAAATTAATCCTGAAAGCAGAAAAAGGCCAATTCAAGAAAATGATTGAAGCAGCTCGTTTCAGAATGTGTGTGTGCGAAGGACTGAATGTAAGTCCCAGTTGACTTAGATATTTTAGACACAACATCGAATTTTAATATTCTAAAATACATGTTTTTCCGAAACAAAATTATTTCTATAAAATTGATGACATGCCATTTCAATTGAACACAATGAACCATAAGATTATAAGCGATATAAAAATATGATAATTGTGCATTAGTAAATAGGCTTTGAAATTAGTTTTCAATTTAGCATGACACAATCGTTGCCAATACAACTAATCACTTCGAAAGTACGAATGATAAGACAGTTTCCAGTTACAATTGTTTTTGCCTCAATATTTTATTTTTATGGCCTTTACCTATGTGTTTCATCAAGATATCACACGAAGAAAAAACTGGCAGCAAGAGTTACAATCTGATGAAGGGTAACCTGAGGGAAAAGTGTACCATTGTATTATAGTGGGAAATTACATTAAACAAAGCGACATGGAAAACGACACGATATAAGCGAAATTCGTTGTGATTTCAGCAGATGCTCAATATTCACTACACACCTTGAGGGTGTGTGGGTGAGAATATATATATATCTTTATGTAGCTTGTATGGATTTATCTGATCATCATTGAAGTATTTAGTTATTTTTGAGAAAAAAGTCGTTTTTTTTCGTAAAACAACTGTAATCGAATATGGCCACAAAAGTGATACTTATCTGGTAACTCGTCATCAGTATCAGTAATATGACCATGTACTTGTTATTATCGAAATCTCACGAGAAAGTCATCCATCACTTATTGTATATTTCAACATCATTAAAGAGAGGTTAATTCGAAATATTTAGAATTATTAGTGGATAGTTCAACAATCGGTATTAACCCTTTCTGCCAATTGGCAAAAGTGTGTTGTAATTGGCAGCGTGTCTTATGATTTTCTGCCAATTGGCAGAAATGGTTATGAAACTATAAACTCGAATTTCTAAATTAACTTAAAAAAATATTTTCGACTAAACTTAAAGATACATTTTTATTCTGTTATGATTTATGAATTGTCACTTCCTTATTTAATTTATTATGAATTTCAATGAGCATCGAAGATTTTTGATCCGATTTACTTTATAGAATAATTCTCGCAACAGAACGAGTAATTCACTTTTCAACGGAATACAATTTGATGGGTGACATAACAAGCGAAAATAATATTTATATATTAACAAATTAACAGAGGTCGGCAATGAAGAAGTTGTGATCTACAAACAAGAATAATATGATTAGATTAGAGGAAGAAAAGAGAGAACGTACAAATTCAGTGCACTTAGAAAATAAAATATTAGTTAGAAGTAGAGAGTGGAACAAAGCCCAGTCGAGTATAGTAGTAGAGACGAGAAATAAAACACATCTAATGGCCTTTGCGGATGAAAGGAAAAATAAAAATGATGTGAAAATGTGATAAATACTCCAGTATTGATACATTGTAATCAGTCGGACTGTACATGAATACAATTTAGTTCAGTAAGTTGGCTATTCAGAAAGGGAATGTCGGTCCGTTAATTCAACAAACTAAATTAGTTAGCCGCCATGGTTGAGTGGATATGTTATTCGACACATATTCACAAGGTACTGTGTTCAAACCACAGTATCACCAACCATGGAATGACCCTGAACAAGTTACTAACGGCTAATTGTTCCGGATGACTCATCCGATAGCGTATCGATTATATCATTAGTCAGTATGCAGAGTCAAAACAATAACTTCAACATAGATGCACGGCCACGTGATCCTATGGTGATCGCCAACCTATGATCATTAACGGGGGAAGCGTTGGACGAATGGGGTGCAGATACCGTCGTCTGTAAAAGAGAAAACACGATAGAACCTGGCTGCTTGTGGACCCTTTAGCGCCGGCCTCAACGGGCGATAAGCCTATGGGAGATATTTATTTATTTATTTATTAAATTAGTTAGACCGATAGAAACACGAAAAAGAGAAAAGAGAAAAAGAAAGAGGTAACGATAAAATAGAGAGATTCAATGACTCATAGCCATTTGAAAAGATGAAATCAGTCGTATTCTGTCAAGTTTCTTCTTTCATATTTTCCTATTATAATCGAGCAACATCTTTTACCTATAGAAATAATATTAACTTAAGTAACCTGCAAGTTTCCATGGGCGATTTTTTGCCAATTGGCAGAGATGTCTGTGACATACTGCCAATTGGCAAAAAGTACTACAGTTGGCAGAACGTCAGAGGGCGATTCTGCCAATTGTAATAACGTAATTGGTAGAAAGGGGAATTGGCAGAGTGACATAGAGATCCCAACAATCAATTAAACCAAAACAATTTATGCTGGACAAAGAGAAATAATCGTATCATCATTTTATTTCTACGGGACCTCCTTACACGAAGGATAGCTACTGAAAATTGTTCGCAGGTTTCCATCAACCTACTAGAACAACATCTTTCGATTAAATTAAAGAATTGTCAAATCTTTTTTCTCTAATCAAATATCAGATGTGAAAATGATGGTGGAACATTGAGATGTGATATTAAAATTCGATTTTTTTGTTCAACGAAGGAGTTTCGAATAGATTCTTTTTATATGCGAAACGAGATAAATGTTTTTAACATGAATAAGCATTTCTATAATTTGAAATTGTACACGTCTAAATAGAGTAAAACTTTCTTTTATATCGATCATATGAATCTTGAGAAAAATCATTCTATCCATTTTTTGCTACTGCGATTCTTAAATATTCAATGAACCATAATTCAACATATAACGTGCAGAATATGATTGTTCTTAAAGAAAACAAACGAACAGTATCTCTGTGAATTTGACAACTAGTGACCGAGTAACAACATGAGGATCGGAACGAACATATTTCCTGATCAAAGAATATGTCTAAGTAATATTGTTTGAAATGAACACAGGATTGGATTTTTTTCTTCAATTCTATTGAAATGGAAAAAAAGATTAAATCAACGACCTAAAAGCTCATTACTTTGTTGCAAAATATGATGTAAAACATCCATTACACCAGTTATCAATGTTAGTTTCGAAGATATATGACTTTACTACTTTGTCGAACATAATTCAGAATATAGATCAAATGTATATTCTAGATCCTTTGTAATCCAACAAATCTTTCTTAACTATACTTAAATTCATCTTAAAATGAATGAATCCTTACTTATCAAGTAATGAAGTTATGTGTAGACTATGATCAAAAAGTTGCGATGACGAAATCGTGCGGATTGATGGTAACATCGACCTGCCAGAGCAACATTTTTCACTTAAATAAAAGACAGTAGATGGCGTTAAATTTTTCTAGATTTGATTAACAGAATATCTTCTTTTTCTCTACGAATAGAAATGAATTGTGTAATCGCTGAAATCGCTGAAACGTATGCTCTTTGTAACAATATTATTCAGATCTAGTCAAATCAAAACGAACTGCTTAAAATTTCATAAAAAAAGTATCAATTTTTCATCTTTTCTTCTAAGTTAACAAATAGAAAACAACGATTTATTTTTGAAATAATTACAAATAAACCATTCATAATAGTAATAGAATTACATTTGTTTTCAACTGCTCGAATCAATACATTTACAAAGGGGTTGCTAATTTATTTTTTAAAGATACAATGATTGTTATTTTTATTGAAGATGATCCCATTAATTTATTAGTTACAATTGAATTATGTTGAGCTAAATATAAGGTCATACACCTTGTGCAACACTAATATTCGTAACTATTTCATCAAATTTGAGAGTCATCTATTGTTCCGATGGACCGAAATGTGATGCATGTGATCGACACAAATTTGTAAGAGTGACTCATACACTGCAATATAAAAAAAGATTCTTTTTCTGATGGTAATGATGAAATGTTTATTTAGACAAGTAACGCGACTTTAATATCGTTAACCCACTACTGAATGAACGTGAGTATCTAAAAAACAAAACCACCAAAAAGGCCTACGTGAGAGACTTCAGATACTTTTAGCTTGGTAATGATTGTAACGAAAACAACGAGTGACAACGATGCTTCAGTAGAAAATTTACTTGCAAGTATCACCAAGTAATCTTCACTTAGATGCTATTATCGATATTAAATGAGTATAGTGAAATTAGATGCGTCACAAATAATGAAGCATGAACAGCATTGAGAAAAATTTCAATAAGCTCGATATAAAATGAAGAAAAACAATCATCCAGGAGAGCTATCTTTGAAATTCTCCGTTTAAATGAATCTATAACTCAAACTAGTCTACGCACTCATAGATTACACATAAAATCGAACCGTGCTTTTCTAATTTGAGTTTTGGTTCGATTTATCTATACTTTTACTCAAATCTATCTCTGAATGGGTGTGGATGTGGATGTTAATATTCCTTTCGTCCACACCCACGCCCACACTCCGTTCTTACAAACATAAATAAGACGAATACTTATCCTTAGCTACTTCAATTTTTATATCCATTTTTTTGGTATTTCTAGAGCAATACAAATGTGAAAAGCGAGTTTAATGAACAAAAAAGAAAAAAAATACAACATTAATTTAACACTTTGAAAGCAGTCAATGAGACTAAAATTTATTTATTTCTTTTTTGGAACTTCTTTGCCAGAATCAGAGTCATCATCACGTTCACGTTTTTCGACTTTTAAACAACTTTCCCATCGATTCATTAGATCTTCTAATGCTTGCTGAACACTAGCTGATTTGGTTTCCTTCTGTGGTTTTTTTGAGCGTATAAGAACCCATTCACCCAATTTTTGTTGTGCATTTTCTATAGTTTCCAGATGATTATGAATTTTAAGATTTTCAAAACCCTTCATAGCATTATCAAGTGCTTGAGTAACGTTTCTTCTTGTTTTTTTTGTAATTATGTTAATACGAACGCCATACTGATTTTCTAATTCAGGAATATGACCATTACGACTTATAAATCGTTGAAGTTGCAAGTGATTAGCTAATATTTCGTAATAACTTTTACGTTTTTCTTGTTTCTTAACTTGGCCAACGTATGGCAAAAAAACAAATGTTCCACTTTTTATTTTTTCCAATGATTCTGGCGTTTTTCTACTAGGTTTGCAGGTTTGTCTTCCAGGTTTTCCTCCACGTGTAGATATTGGTCTCGATACGTTCATGGGACTGTTATCTTTTGAACCTGCTGAAGAATCGTTATTGCTCGATGATGAACTACTTTGTTTTGATGACACTAGAGTAGGACTTCGATTTTTTTCAATAAAACTAATTAGTAGATTCAATGATAAAACTAATTTTGGATTAGTTTGTTTTTCTCGATTTATCCGTTCGATAAGTTGTTTTAATTTCGGCAATTCATTCTGCTCTTTCATAACCGCAAGTTCTACTGTTTGTTGATTTTCATCGTTGCATTTGCAACATTGACGCGGCATCGTCTGTAAAATTGATACTGGTGTACGAGCCTCATTTCGAAGTTCATTAATAACACTGTGAAATGAGGAACGAAAGCATTTATGATGCACTAAACACGACATAGTGTGCGATTTTGACAAAGTGTGAATGCAATGAAAAATAGCGTATAAAAATGCAAGACTTGCACAATAACAAGAGGAAAGAAGAAGAAAAAAAGCATGATTTCGTCATCATGAGGCAACGCGACTACTACCTAGATAAAATACTGACGGTGACATCTTTCAATATATTTATTTTCATGGTGCAGTTCATAAAAAAGCTGGGTTTTCAAAAGAATTTTTATCTTGTCTATATTAATTACAGTTTTTATTTAAAAATAATTGTCGATTCTTTTCGATTAACTCGTGTTTTAGTCGTTCATATGTCTGACGATGATTACTGCCACCGGAAGGCTTTGATATTGCATATGAAGATGTAGTTGATGATGTTGGCTTGTTTGCTGCTCGAGCTGCTGCAGCGACACGTTCGTTTAAATTAGTTATTGTTCTTTGAATATTTTTAGTTGTTTCTATAATAGATCAATCATTACGAGAAAAATTCAACCAAACAAATCTACAAACCAAGATCATATCGAATAGCTTCCAATGATGCAAGAGGTACTTGTTGATGAACAATATTAATCATTTGTTGAAATTCAGCACGACGTTGTGCTGCTAATTTCAAAAGATTTTATCATAAAAGCAAATTTAATTTAATTTACCATGTCGACGTTGAACAAGATCAGGTCGTTTTCTAAGTTCAGCTACTTGTTGTTCATCAAATTGAGTCAATTCTATGCCCATTGCGTGAGACATATTTTCTCGAATTTTCTCACAGAAAGCTTCATCGGAAGACTCATCGGTCGGGGAAACGATTGCTAAAGAACTACAAAGAAAAATAGAATTTTAATCACATCAGCTAATATTTTACTTTATATGAAATCTTGTATAAGGACTGAATAAAAACCAGAATAGATCCGTATATGGATGACTATTGAAAATATTCTAATTATAAAAATAATGAGACAAGGAAAAATTCGAAAAAAATTCTTTTTTTACAGTTCTAATTTGAAATGCACGAGACGTACGAAGGCATACTGGTAGAATAGGTAGATCAAGTTTTTTTCCAAGCGTAAATGGTAATAAACTAAAGAAAAACTAAGAGTAAAATATCAAACTATATCATTTTTTGTTTTGTTTACTTGAATTTTAATAAACCATCAGAACCAGTTGTTGGTTCACATTCAGGTAAGAAAATAAGTTGATAATCTGTAAACAGAATTCTAGATTAAGAAACCTATCTGGCGAAAGTCTTGACACAAACGATTCACTCATTTGAGTCAATTCGAAATAGTTTTTAAAACAAAGGTTTGTGTTTTACTATCAGCATTGCTTATTCCTGCGCTCGTTCCTCGATTTTAAAAATTTTACCGAACTTTTTTCACTTTGCAATGAATTTGTAATTCTGATTGTCAACGCTTACCGATTTCATCAAATGAGTGATTATTTTGCAACTAGACTTTCGCTCTATAGGTTATTTCGTAATACTATACCAGAATCTTGAATTTGTTTGCCACATAAATCAAATAAATCTTCTTGCGTACGAAATGAGTCCATAAAATTTAATGGAAAATAATTAAACCAAGAAGTTTCTTTCCATAAATTAACCTAAATTAATATTAATTCTGAAACCATAAAACATCAGCAATCGATTTCGCTTACCATTTTACATTTATTATTTGAAAAAAATCCTCTCAATGCAATTAAATCCAAGCAAGACACTCGATTAGCAACAATGATTTTTGTTGTTTTCCTACTAACATCATCGCGATTGCGTGCGACTTCATCAACATAGATAAATGTTAAAATAAAACTTATCGCACCATTTAGAAATCTAATATGATATGTATTCAAAATAATTTTATATCTATTAAATTGAACATAACTTACTGATTAAGAGATAAACTCGTTGGTAGCAGAGACGATATAATAAATAAAAATAATAATGCTAGAGAACGAATCAACGCAAGGCAGAGACCAATAGGTGCGTATAGAATCAAAGATAACGTCAATTCAGAAATTCTATATACAGATGAAATAAAAATTTTAATTTCAAATGACATAAATTGTCCTACCGATTTTCATGAAATAAATCTGGTAATTCAATCATTGATTGTTTTCTTAGTCTTATCTAAATAAATCTAAAATAAAAATTCAAACAGCTCAATGGTACGTCTCTCGTTCTTCAAGCAATTTTTATTGGCTTCTCAGCTATCTCTTTCTATCATACGACCTCGATTTTTGTCCAATAAAAAGAAACATTTTTTGTTTTTTCATCATTTATCTTAATTCTTTTGTTGTCTTTTTTTGACAAAGAAAAAAACACATTTTTGTTTGCACAAACCGAAAAATACGTAATAATAGTAAATCGATGAGACAGAAGCAAAAGAAGTTCAACACTAGCAGAGAACATTTTGTATACATATAATTGGTAAAGACAAAAGAACAGAAGAAGACGAATTAGAAACAACAAAAAGAAAAAGGACCCATCAGGTTCGTTAGACGAAATTACAAAAAAAAAATGTTAACGACGTATGACTTATGTACAGTCAAAATTGAATATATGAGAAACCATATAATATATTGATTCTTAAACATTGGTACTAAAATAGAAAGAATGTACTATTACAAAAAATCTTTCGAGTATATACGGAAAATCCAATATGAGCCCTAGAAATTAACGACTAGGTCATAAATGATGATAGCATTTTTGTCTTTCAATTAGATTTAATAATAGAAAAAAAAATGGAACACATGATATGAAATTTTCTGCGAAGCTAAAATATTTAATCAATGCAATTTAACGTATTGTTCATACCATATAATTAGAGAATTAAGTTATTAATAGAATAAACTTACGACGCTCTTCGTTGTCGACGTGTTGGGAAAGAATTATGAATCATTAGATTTTTCCTCGTGTTTGGATAGGCACGAGACGACGCAGAAGACGAGGTATATTTGATCGACACCATTCTACAGAAAACAACGATGATCGATATGGTCTATGATCAATCGCCGTTACATACGGTGATGTGTTCCTCAGAACAATATTTGGCTGTGTTTGACTACTGGATGAATTCGTCAGAACACTGTAGTTTTCTTTTTCCAATGGTCGTTTTTTCGTTGACAATGAATCCGGTAAACTAAATTCAATAAACATAAAAGTGTTTTCTCTAACTTCTAAGATTAATATTTTCGTACTTGACATGCGTAGGTTTCTGGCGTAGAACTGATTTTCTACTAGAATTCGGCGTTGATATTTCATTGTTTGTACTAAAATAATAGAGAAATTAACAATTGAAGAGAAAGATTTCTAATTTTACTTTCTACTATGATGATTAGCATTTGATTGTTCATTATTGTGATGTAACAAAAAATTTTGTATACATGTTAAATGTTGAGAATTACTTGTTTGTAATTTATTATAATGTTCATCTGTAAACCGAACGACAGGTACACGAGGCGAAAGCGATAGTAAAGATAATTGTGATGGTGGTATATTGACACTTTGAAGGATTAAAAACAACATCTCGTATTTTTTTTTCAATTTAATCTCTTACGTAGTGTTTGATATGGTCATGGGTTGTTTGATTTCATGGTTTTGTAAAGTCTCAGATTTAGTTGAAACAGTCGGACTTATGCTTGTTGCTGCTCCTAAACGTTGCTTTTGTCTTTCATGTACCGATAATCGAGGTTTTGATCTAGATTAGGATTTCTATGAAAAACAAAATGAATTTCATTTGAAAATTTTACTTACAGCGATTGTTTTGAATTGTGAATAACTTTTTTTAAATTATTAATCATAACATCTAATTCATGTATTGTACCAACATTTCTATTACAAGGAAGTTGTTCTTCAAGGTTTGACCATGTTATAGGTTGTTTTGAATCTATATTACATCCATGTTGAAACATAATTCTATGATTGGCAACTAAAATGAATAAATATTTCTTTTAAACGAGACAAATACAATCAATCAAACAAATGTCATGGTCACGGTTCATTGCTAAATATTATAATAAGACAAGATGGTTTATGTTTACCAATGGGAACCTCATCACATGATACACTTTGACCTTTATACTGATAGACTGCTGAATTCTAAATAAGGCTTCTTCAGGTTTCGAAAAAATACTTACGATATGCACAGATTTTATCTTCAATAGCATAACGTCGTTCACGTTCTAATTCACGTAATAAGCGATTTCTAGTTGTTGGATTTAAATGTGCTGTATGTGTACGACGACATTGTAACCGACGGAGAGTTCGTTGACCACGCACATATCGCTCATAAAGTCTATAAAATATTTTAGTTTAAGACTGACAATAAGATACGACGTGTTTTACTTTCGATCTTTTTGTTCGTCGATTCTATGTCGATGATGTCGAGCAAGCAGATCATCATAATCATCATCATCATCATTATTATTTATCGATGCGTTTTCATCCACATTAGCATTCTCTATTTTACGCCATTTTGGTACTAAGAAAAAGAAAAACCCATTTACTATTGTCAATACATTATCAATTTTGTATTACCAGGCTCATCACTATTTACTGAAGATGATGGTTTTTGTTTAATAGTTGATGTCAAGCGTAAGCTATGACGACGAGTTTGTTGATTAATTGTAGAATTTGAATTTCGACATTTAGGTTTCTTAGCACTGAAATACAAAAAGAAGAAAAAAAAACAAGGTTTCATCTAACTGAAAATGCAAAACTAACACTCGAGATGATAATTTTGAAGGAGATTTAGTTTTCTCAGTTATTGATTGAAGTTTAATTGATTGAGTACGCAAATTATAACGTGGTTTCATTCGATAAAAGCTTTAACAATGAACAGATGAAGCTCCAATTAAGTAGCCAGTATTTGTTTGACACAATAAAATATCTATGTGAAAGAAAACAATAAACACTAGTGACAACCATTTTTGTTGACAAGCACTTTTCTATCCAATAGGATTTTGTCCTGATCTAGTTTTACTCTGTTCGAAAAATAAAAACTGATAATGACTTTTTTTCTATCTTTTATAACTTGTTAATCAATTTTTATTGTTATATTATTCGACTTATTAGTGACATCTATAGAACAGAACCATTTTACTCAATATCATACTCTTAAATAAGTCTTTTTAATAGTATTTCGAACATACAGCCGAAGAAAATCACTGAATTAGATAATTAAGAAAACGTATGATTTCATTCTAAATTCTGATTCACAGCTTTCATGTGATAATAGATAAATTGTTATTAAAGTCATATATATGTATACTAATAATTACAATCTTTCCGAATCGAATTGTTATTTTCATTTATCTATATTAGCAATATATATATATATAAATAATACATTCGGTGGCTATGTAATGAAAACATTATTCTAGAATAGAAATTATTCTTGACTAATTTTGTTTCAAAAGTAAACGCACGCACACAATAACTGCTATAATGCACGTCAGGTTTAGAATAAATACATTGCATTATACGAAAATTCAAGAGCTCTAGTTTTTATTAATATGTAATATAGTTTTGCCTGTTCTTAGTAAAAGAGCCAAAAAAAAATATTCTGGCGAAGATGAGAGACAGAAAAGAACATAGAGAAATATACGCTATAAAAGAGAAAAGCATTGGCAACATTGTAAAGAGCTTCATTTTGACAGCAAGATAAGTATTGTCCGTGTTGGCGTCATATTGTGAGTGAAACTAAACCAGTAAGGCAATTTGTCTTTTTTAATCAGTTTGTTTTTCAGAGCAACACTTTCAATAGCTTGTTTTTGTGTTTGATATAAAATATGTAAAAAGGGTTCTTTTCATCGGCGGATGTAGTAACGAGAAAAACAAACAACATGAATAGTTCGATTGATTTCAAAAGTCAATTTCTTTGCTTCGGGCGCTAGCTACATGAGTGCAAAAATAAAATATCGCATACAAAGAAATTTTATTGTTTCAACGGCATTTATGGTATTATTGATATTTTATGAAGCCTGCAAACTCTTGTTTTTTGTATTCATCTCATCGTGATACCTATTGAAATGTCAATAGAAAAAAAAAGCAACGAAATCTAACGTAGTATAAATTCATAAAAAGAATCCTCTATTTTTTTTTCAATAGTCGCTCCTTGACTACCGGCTGTGCAGTATTTGTTTGAATATTAATCATTATTTGCTCATGCATTTTCTTTTACAGACTGTATATAATAAGTTAAGTATTGAAACGGCATTGTAGAGGTATTTCTTTCTTCCCTTATTAAATGAAAGAACCCTCAATAAGTATCAATATTCCGCTAAGTTAACATTGGCTAATTTGTTCTACGTTCTTAAGGCTATGTCTTTTTTTCTAGTGCGATACGCTTTCGCAATCGTTAATTTTTTTCGTCTTGACTAATAGAAATCGATAGTATAGTGACACAATATGTTATTATTAAACTTTCGAGTTGTGAAAAAAAAAGGTAAGTTTTTTGAGTGTTTATCATTCGCACCCGACTAAGCATACGAGCATGACAAATAATCTTATTAGACGTTTGTTAAATGAATAGAAAATAAATCATATTTTTCTTTGCTCAACTATACTCAAACTACAATCATCCAGATGGAGATACTCAGCAAATTGTTTTGAAGAATACTTTATTTAAAATAGTAACAACTCAATTTTCATGCCAATATGGTTGCATAATAGGAAACATGAAATAGAATGTTCGAGGAATAATTTTCTCGATAGTAGATAATACAATCGAAGGACAAACGAGAACTAATATTACGTATGTTTTCATCAACCATATCAGAATATACATATCTGTCAAACAGAAAATTATGAAGTATGGCACATTAAAACAATCATAGGTTATCCATAATAGTCTCACGAAGTTATTCGGTTAATATTTTCCTACATCAGTAAGATTAGAAGAACAAGCTCAAAAAAATGATAAGAGAAAATATGCCTGCGTTCCCAAGTTATGACTATTTTATCGTTAATCACAATAGGTTGACTGAAAACATAGTAAAAAATGTTCGCTTTGAAGTTGCAGAATATTATTTACTTAAGGTAATACGTTCTTTTTTGTTAAAGAGAAGTTGAATTTCTGGGCGAGTGCGTACCTCGAACAAGAAGCCGTGATGAGTTTATAAGTGAGCAGTCTGATGCTAATTTTCTATTCATCAATTTTTCTATAAGTCTCTTATAATAATTGAGACTAATGTAGTCTCCTATTTAGGGTTATTTTAGTTTTTTTTTCCATGAACTAATAAGAGTCTGTCTTGAACAAAGAGAAACGTCTTCTTCAAATTAGTTATTCTGCAATGTTGAAACAAAAAGTGTCATATTTAATGTAATCAATGTCTTTTTTAGTGCTCTTTAAGGCTTGTCTATTATTATTAGTTTTTCTTTGAAGAAATTAAAAAGCGGCTGATAATTAATTCGATATTTTTCTCTCTAATAAACTAGTTATTTTAGTGTATGCCATTCATAACTAGTTGTGGCAATGCCACGCCACTTACAATTTCTTGACATATGTTTGTCATGATGATTGAGAGACATCTATTTAAAAAAAATGATTATAATATGAATCGACATTAGTTTGAACCAATCGTCATTGATTTCACACGTTAAGCCCTTGTGTGCGCCTTCCGTTTTGTTTATTTTTTTTCTCTTAAGTATTGACTGACGTTTGTATGATACCTATTTGATTTATCAAAATGATTTTGTTTCTATTTCAGTCGTATTCATTGACTACACCTTTTTCATAATACCTTGTTTTCGTCCCGATCAAATGAGTGGATTGGCTCCAGGTGACAGTAATACAAGTGAAACAGCCGCTTCGATTTCTGAAGCTGAAGACGTGAAAATGTTTCAAGCAGCAAGAAGAAATGGTCGACGAAATGCTCTTGGTGACCTTAGTGAACATTTATCTCAAGGTAAACATCATCATTTCTATCAAAAGTCATTTTTATTTTTAACTAAAATCTGTTTCTAGTCGAACAAGGAATTTCATCGTCTGAAGTGGACAAAATGGCACCTCATTTTCAGTCGATGTCAATTAAACAATGAAAACAAATTTTTGCAATAAATGCGCTCTTGTATATATACTATGTTGTTCGTGCTGTGATTGATAATAGCAAATATTCTCTGTTTTATACTTTTATTAACAGTATTTTTTTGTATATAAACAGCAGAAAAGAATACAAATCTCTATCGCGATGTCTTCGAAATAACAATAATAATAAAAACAAATTTACGCTTGTATTTTTTAATTGTTTTTGTTTTTTCTTTGTGTTTTTTGTTCGCTTTGTTTAACACGAAAAAGAAAAATAATGACTTGTTTTACGCAATAATATTTTGATTTGAATGATGTCATATTGATATCGATAAGATGACGAATACTGATGGACAATTTCTTTGTGTTTTCAGATGAAATTGCTATAAATAATAAATACCTATATATAAATATATTTTCAAATTGATAGAATAATAGAAATATTTATTTACGTACTCCTACACTTGATTCATGGCGGTTAGTATCTATCAGGTGTCAATAAATAATCGATTCAGCGAACAAAAAATATATTATTTGTTGATTATTTTTTTGTTTTTGTTTTGTCTTTTAGTTTGATCTCGTTCGAAAACGCCTGACAAAAGAGCTTAAACTACTAACAGAAAATCCAACGCCGGGGATGTATGTATTGTTCAAATGTGAGATTTTCGAAATTAATTCAATTTTAATTTTATAGTCGAGTAGTAGACGATTTTTCTGATATGCGAAAGTAAGAATCTCATTCGTTGTTTTCTTTTAATTCACAATTTGGATGCGATGCTTTGTTTTTGTGTATTTACAGGATTCGAATTGACATGGAAGGCGCATCGGGAACACTATATGATGGTGAACAATATCAATTATTATTTAAATTTTCTGATCAATACCCATTTGATTCACCTCAGGTAAGAAAATAATTTCTTTTAAAAGAGTTTTTATTTTTGTTTGTTATTCAGGTGACTTTTATTGGTTCTAACATTCCTCTTCACCCGCATATTTATTCAAATGGTCATATATGTTTGTCGATTTTAACCGATGATTGGTCACCGGCGTTGAGTATAAATGCTGTTTGTCTTAGTATATTATCTATGCTTTCAAGTTGCAAAGACAAGGTATAGTTTTTGTTTAATTATACGAGATAGAATTCAATTTGATATTAATCGGGAAAATACCATTTAACAACTGTGAGAGTTTGTTTGCTAAGCATACAAAAGATAGATGAACTAAATTTAGTACTGAAAACATTGAATCAAAATTCGTGTATAAGATCAACAATTAGTCAGTATGGTGAAATTCAATTTTTGATTATCAAATATATATAGAATAATTTATCTTACACTATACCGTATAGAATTTCTCATCTTTCAACTAAGCTCTAATGACAACTATTGGATTCTATTCATGAGTGCAAAGAACGAATTACACGATTTTCAAACATTTCAAAAATTGAGAATAATAAAATTCGATATATCCAGCTATAACTGTTGTTCTATTTGTAAGTAATTGTGATTCACCCAATATACTTAATGTGTAAAGGTAATTGTGCATAAAATAATGCAAAATAATTCAAAGTCGGACTGTTTATTTCTTTGATTGTTTTGTCTTGCTAATATTGACTGAAGAAAAGATAAAGCAAATATTAACACACTATAAAAAAAATGAATGGCACTGGAAAACGTCTTTTTATTTTGCTGTAGAGAATGTTCTGAAAATATAAGTAAATAATGTTTTTGATTGATTAGTATTTTCATTCGGAATATTTACAATTCTATGTAAAATATGATTAATTACATTTTAGAGTCGTCCACCTGACAACGATTGGTACGTTCGTACAGCATCAAGTGATCCGAAAAAGACGCGTTGGTGGTATCATGATGATGCCGTTTAGTTTCATTACGATAACTACTTATCTTTAGTCGATGTATATAAATTGTTTCAATGAGAAAACAAGTATAAAAATCAGATTTATCTTTAAAAATCAAAAAACAAAAACTTTATGTTTTTTTGTTTTTAAGAAATACAAAATTATTGTACACATTCGAATAGTGCAATGTTTATTATGAGAAAATCTTTTAACAACATACGCATGTTCTTAATTTTATTATGTCTTCTGTTGTTCAGTTAAATATTTTCATCGTGTATCTTTCGAAACAAAACAAAAAAAGAAAATACAAACTTCTTTTTTTGCTTCTATTTATTTCGTCTTCTTTTGTGTCATATAACACACTATTAAAAACTTGTGCTGTTACCTGATCCTTGATTTTCTTTTTATCTTTTCTCGTTCGTCTTTGTCTTCATATCATTTCAAGATTGATTTACATATATATAAATAAATAAATATATATATATATATATAGTTTTCTTTCGATCAATGATACTGATTGAAAGTAAGAATGAAAACATAAAAAATTGATTATTTTAGAATAAAAATGAATGGATGATATACCATTAGTTGATCATTTTGCACTTATCGGTGTTGGGAGTACAGGTCCTATCGAACGAGATGATTTGCTTCCAGCAGCATCATCGCCAACAACAGATACATCTATATCATTACCATCTAGAAATTATGATTTAACGCCGCAACATCAACAACCCATTGTTGATATCGTGATTATCGATCGAACACATGGAGAAGATCCACCAGCTGGCTATGAATCAATATTGACAACTCCGAGTAAATTTTCCGCGAATCTCAATCATAGCGGATTACGTAACTATGAAATGTTTTTATGTATTCGACGTGGACGTGATAAACCACCCATCACAGATATTGGAGTTTTATTGGAAGGAAGAGAAAAGGTTATGGAAAATGTTTCAGTTATTGAAACAACGCCGCATGGATATCCAGCGAGTATATACAGTTCATCGTTTAGTAAAGAGCGTACTTTAATTACATATCGACGTGCTGCTTCATTGATTTTTTGCAATACTTTGGCTGTTACAGATATTTGTGTTATTATTGAGAGCAAGGTATGAATAAAAGCAAAATTGAACCGACAAGAGAACATTTTTCATTAGGTAGAGCTCAGTGAGTTATGAAAAATCATCTGTCCAGAGTAATAAGCATTTTTCTGGCATCTTGCCCTGAAATTCTACTCAAAGACAGGTATTTGCGCCAATAGAAGATCCAAGAGAATCGATTCTATTGGGATTTTTCATACGTTGCTGGGCTCAATCTTATGAAAAAAGTCCGAATTCAAAAGATGATAATCATGTTATATTTCTATGAATTAAAAATCGAATAGAAGAATCTATGTTTCTTTTATTAGGGTGAAACTCCTCCACATTCATTTAATAAAATAAATAAAAATCTAAATCGCTCAATGCTTGGCTCAAACATCTTTCTTTGTTATAAAAAATCTGTTATTTATCCTGTACGTATACAATATCGTCCACGTATTCTTTATACGTTTCCACCAACCGACGATGATCCATATTGTGTATTTCCTGATAAGACGCCTCTATTCTGTTTTCCTATGGGTGCATTTATTGAACGATGGCCATCAAAAGTGACCTTACAAAGTGTCACACCAACGTTTTCAACATTTCTTTTATCGAACACCAAAAAATATGGTGCTTGCATATCATTTTATGAACTTTTTACTGCATACGATCGTTTGTTATTAACTAACAATGATTTATTAAATCGTTTGGATGTTGATAATGATCATTTATATGCATCAACGAGTATTGTTATTTTTTCTCGGCATCCTATTTTCGATACATTGCGACGATTCTTATTTCTCATCTATCAATTAATTGTTTCATCGGGTATGACAACAACTAGTAATAATCAATTGATTGATCGTATACCGTTAATTGAACAGTACTTGAAACATTTCTTTTATAATGTACCATTTCCATCGCCATCAAAGCCGAGAATATTTGTGCAATACGATGAACCATTATTAATTGTTCTACCCGAAGATAATGGTCTACCACAAAATGGTGCATCATTTGTTGATCTTCTAAGAAATTTAGGAACAGATAATACATTAACTTTATTTTTATTTGCTTTATTGGAATCCAAATTGCTTATTCATTCATTAAGATCATCAGTATTGACTGGTGTCGTTGAAGCAGTGAATTGTGTAAGACTATTGATCTATTCTAAGATTTTTCGAAATAGAAATCGATATATTCGTTTCAGATGCTCTTTCCATTCCAATGGCAATGTCCATATATACCATTATGTCCCCTAGCCTTAAGTGATGTACTAAGTGCACCATGTCCTTTTATTATTGGTAAGTAACTAGTATAGATATCGATTGTGGAATCTATTCATTTGATTTTCATTTTATAGGTATTGATTCACGTTATTTTGATCTATGTGGACCACCTCATGATGTTATATGTGTTGATTTGGATACAAATATGATCATCGGAGGGTAAGATTAAAATAAAATAAGATTTTATATCTAAACGACAGTTGCTTATCTCTTGGATAAAGTATGACTGATACTTTGAAATCGAATTTCTAATGGCATGGCGAGAAAATCAAAGAAGGAGTAGAAGATCTACACATCAATACTTGCACTTACTGATAAATTCCGATAGGTATCATTCTACACGATGAATCATTTTTTTTAGAACTGAAGAACAAAAACATTGGCCTATAAAAATGTTTCCAAAGAAACCGGTAGATTTCAATATTCTTATTTTGCACAATTAAATTATAATTTTATTTTCTTCTAGTTTCGATTACTAAAACAATCATTAAATGAAATAGAATCCCAAGTACTTACTGCATATCATCAACGTTTATACGATATACGAACACGTTTAAAACGTAATCGTAATGATTTCGAATTACGCATACAAATGGTTCAACTTGAACGCAATATGGAAACACGCATACGTGAGGTTTTTCTTCGTTTTATGTGTACATGTTTTTATGGTTATAAACAATTCTTACGGCCAATCTTACGTCGACCCAATCAATTATCAACTGATGCGTCTGTTCTATTTGAATTCGATAGCTTTTTACATTCAAGAGATTCATCCTATTCGAAATTTTACTCTCATATATTACATACGCAAATGTTTAGTCGTTTTATTGAAGAACGTTCATTTTTATCATCGAGCACGTTAAATCAAACATCGCTAGTTAACGATAATCTTCATCATAATTATAGTTTAGCGTTTTTCGATGAATGCTGTACAAAAATGAAAGCCATTATTGAAAATAATGAACCACAAACATTCTTTTTACTCGATACACATGATACGATAAAGAATGTTCTAAGCGAAAAAACAACATTAATATTACCAGAATTTCTCGATCCTAATCATTCGGGAGTTAATGTCCATAATGACAGTAAACAGAATAAAACTATGAAGAATGGAAATCGAATACATCCTCAAGAAAAAAAAGATCTCACAAATTTAAAATCACAACAAGAACAATCACAAACGTCATCGATAAAATATATACCGAATAGTCCAATGGTGAAACGATCGAAGTTCGAGAGAGATAAATGTCAAAAGGTAATATTAAATATCCGATAAACTTATTGTAGAATAAAAAGAATCTACTGTGATGAATTGGACGGTATTTTATTTTTTGTAGGTTGCTCGAGAAAATAAAACAAAAGCTACTCAATGGGCTTATTGTTTATTATCAAATGTTTATTCACTGTGGTTTATGCATTTACCTACGATGATTGAATGTTATACAAATCCACGAGATATTTTAAATTATGCTTATAAAATTCTTGTTCAAATGAATCGACAACATTTAACAGATCCTGATGAAGTAAAAATAGAAAACAAACAAAAAGAAAAAAAAATACCGATAAAACTATTTCAATAAATCTTTTCTAGATTTGTTTTCGTGTTATTATTCAACTGTGTGGTATTTATGATTATCCTATACTTGCTGTTAAAAGTTATTCATTTATGAAGAAAACCGGTATCGAATGGAATGCTGTTACCTATGGTGCTTATAATAAAGTTAGAAAATCCATCGAATTATTAAACAATGACCGTTATAGTGTATTGTTTTCTTCGTGTTTAGGCTGTTTATGAAGGTACATGGGAACGACGTGATCGTTGGGCAACATTACGATCAGTAATTCGAGCTGTATGGGCATTTAAAACTGCTCATCGTTATAGAACAAATCATCGTAATCGTCGCTCATCGGCATCGTCTTTTGATGACGATGATGATGATAGTGATGGTGCAATGAGTGCCGATTCTCATCCTATATTTCCAAATGCAAGTTGTATTCCAACAAAGTCACTCGGTTCGACTGATAATGTCAGAGGTTGATATAAAATTTAAAAGCAACAAAACATAAATTTAAAATATCTCTTTTCTAGATAATCGTGCTAATGCTTCTGCTCAAGATGATACATTATCAAGTGTATTTTTATCATTAGCTGGAACAATAAAGGATATAACCGAGAGTCCCTATTTTCCAAAAATGGCCTTTAAAAAACTTCCGTCAGGTAAACAAAATGGACATCTAATTTTACTATTGACTTAGTCGTACGATTTCATTTTTAGTTGATGGAAATACGGATAATAAAATTTTTCGTACAACAAATAACAATGGTAATATTATTGAAACAGCAGAAAAACGTTCACTATCAAATATATTTGATATGCCAGCTAAACTTGATTTTAGTACACTCCAATCCATTGCTTATCGAACAGGTTTATTAAATTTTATTCTTTAATTAAAACTCATATTTCTTTGTTTTAGCACGTTCTGATGCTGGTATATTAATGACAACTAGTGATATTGAAATAGGAGATATTGGTATGCTTTCATACCGTTTACCGGTCGCCCCAAAATCTTCTCAGATACATAATCCGCCAACAATAGCTCGGCGGTCAATTTCGTGCCTTAACAATCAACAAGACCCAACTGCGTCAATTAAATGGGAATTAACGTCGCGAACACAAGTTTTATCTAATGATCCACTCGGTTTACTAAATCCAATTCCAGCAGTTCATACACCTCAATTAATTGTTAATCGAACATCTTCGACAGTAGAAAAACCATTCGCTAATTCATCATCAGAAATAAAATCCAATGTAAATTATGTTGTAAAAGAAGAGGAAGAAAGCTCATCTCAATCTTATATTCCATCTTTAACACAATTACGTGCAAGACTAAATCAAAGTGGCTTGTCAGCTTTGTACAGTCCGAAAAATCTCAATACAATCAAAACGTTTGCATTGGATCGTTTTACTGATTTGAAATCATCAGTTAAATATACAACTATTCCTTTAACACAATCGAAAAGTCTTTATGCAGTTAAAAATCAAATAATCAATAAAGAACGAACATTAGCGAGAAATAATAGTAATAGCAAGCTACGTGGTAGTGTGTCATCGTTGATATCCCAACAAAGTTCAAATAGTTCATCGTTAAATACCAATAATATAAATGGACTTGATATTAATAATGTTCATAATGACATCAAAGCACTACGCATCGATCCATCAAGTGTTGCAATACCAATAAATAATAATAATGAAGAGAATTCACATTTTCCCATTCGTATTGTTGAAATCAGTAGTTGTAATCGATGTTCAGGATGTCATCAATTTTTGTACGATGAAGAGATTATGAATGGTTGGTCACCAGATGATTCTGAATTACATACAAGATGTGTTCATTGTGGCGAAAAAACGATACCAA
The DNA here is from genome assembly GCA_905331475.1 of Rotaria socialis. Classification (NCBI taxonomy): domain Eukaryota; kingdom Metazoa; phylum Rotifera; class Eurotatoria; order Philodinida; family Philodinidae; genus Rotaria; species Rotaria socialis. The sequence continues at coordinate 14,974 of CAJNYU010000734.1, read as the reverse complement.
AATTAAGTATAAATATCAGAGTAAGAAAAACAAAAATATTTAATTCCAAAAAACTGAACAAGGAAGAATTATCTTTTTCTTTCCAGGAGAATACGCCTATTATTAGTAATACAAATGCAACGTAAGTTTACAAGAAAACAAAAAGATTTTGAATAATTTTACTTTTTTTTTTTTATAGAAAAGATGATTCAACAGTAACAACACCAACAAATAATATGACACAACAAAGCATGATTGAAAAAATGAAACAATCATTGTAAGACATGAAACATCAGCTTTTATAAGCATTGAAGCTCAATTTTCTTTTGTACAATAATATTATTTTTTTAGTCGTCTACAACCATCGTCACCTCCTATAATGGTACATTATTTAAGTCCACTCGTTCTTCGTAAAGAGCTGGAAAATATAATTGAAACACATGATCCAAATAACAGTGACTTATATAAAATAGATTTTAAAGAAAAACATCCAATTTTATTTTGGAATTTGGTAAGCATTATGAACATTGATTGATTTTTTTTTTATCATCGTTTATTTATTTAGATTTGGTTTTTTCGACGTATTCATGTATCAAGTTATTTGTTTCAAATGCTTTCACGGTCACTATTAAATCCATCGGACAATGACACGAAGCGAGATTTTAAGAAGGATAAATGCATTTTGGGACAAGAATTGTTTGAAGATAAAAATTCAATACGTATACGTTGTATGTGGGATAGTGCAATAAGTCATAGTGATATTGCTGAACCCATGTATAAAACATGGGAACATGATGGTTATGGTAGGAAAAACAAAACCGATCTATTTTCATTTTTTTAATATATATTTGTGTTGAATTTCTAGATAGTTGTCATACGCCAGTCGCCAATGCTCTAATTACGGATGAGCATAGCACTGTCACTGGAAAGTAAGTTGAATATGAAAATTTGGTTTTTTTTCCTTCTTCATTTTCTTCATATATTAGCGATATCATATATATTAATATAATTCGGTAAATGATTCCTTTCACATCTACAAACTAGAAATTGATTATTTCGCTGATTTTTATTTTATGAATCTGAACGAAAAAACATATATTAACTTATTTATTTTTCTTCATTTAATCGTAGAGTAATACGATCGATTGTTGCATGTATTGAACAAAATGATCTTGATAATCCAATTCGATTATTTATAAAAGAATCATCGAAATCGATTCGTCGACGTATTCACCGACGTTCAATGTACAGAGAAATTCTATTTTTAGCGATTGTGGCACTTGGACGGGACAAATTTTCTCATGGTAAGTTCAATCGGTTTCTCCTCTTAGTTGATTGTATCACAAGTGGTGACCCATGACCTTTGAAAATATAGATGATCTCTTTTGTTTTTATTAGATGTTTTCGATCGTGAATATAATAATGTATTTCAAAAATTAAATGACAAACAACGTCAACTTATCTATGACTTTGATAGGTGTCCGTCATTAGCTGCTGTTATGTGTCGTCGATTATTTTCTTCATTAGAACTTTAAATTTATATAAATATATATATTTAATTTTTTTCTCCTGTATCTAGTCAAATATAATTTTTCTTTGGTTGTTGTTAATGTATGTCTCTTTTCGAGTTTCCTAATATTCTAATCTGCACACTTGTTGTTTGAGATCACTCAATTATAATTCTGAGAGAGTAAGCTCAAAAAATAATTTTTTGTGTCTTACAGCTCTGCCAATATCTATATTAGGTGAACGGGTGATTGTGTTCCTTTCCTTCTTTTTTTTTAAATTTATGATTGTATTTTGCATGTTAATGAAAATAATAAAAAAACAATAATTCACATTTATACTCGGTCGAAATTTTATCTATATTAATTTTCTTTTTGAGAATGTCATCTTCGACATTGACTCGTGAACAAAGCGCGAAAGCTTTTGATGGCCATCAATATGTCTATAGCCATGAAAGGTATTTGAAGATGAAAGTTTCCGTTTGATACAAATTTGAGTATTTTTAGTTCTACAGTTGGTTGTAAAATGAAATTTGGTGTCTATGTTCCAGAGAAAGCTGAGAAAGAACAAGTTCCTCTGTTGATTTTTCTCTCTGGTTTGTTGAAAATTTCATTTATAAGATAAATATCTATTTTGTTTATCGAATAGGTTTAACATGTACGGAACAAAACTTTATTACAAAATCGGGTGTTCAAAGTTTAGCTTCAAAATATGGATTTATCGTAGCAAATCCTGACACGAGTCCACGTATGAAAAAGTTCTATTTTCTTTTTAGAATTGTATGCTTATGTTTTTTTCAATAAAGGTGGTTGCAAAATTGAAGGCGATAGCGAAAAATGGGACTTTGGAGAAGGTGCTGGCTATTATGTTGATGCAACTGAAAGCAAATGGTCAAAGAATTATCGCATGTTCTCTTATATTAATGAAGAATTTTATGATTTGATTGTTAAAAATTTTAATGTTAATCCAAAGCAAATTGGAATTCTAGGGTAAATACGAAGAGAAAGAATTGAGATTTCATACGATAATTGTATTTTAGACATAGTATGGGTGGTCATGGTGCTTTAATTAGTTTTTTCAAACGTCCTGGTCAATATCAATCTGTTTCAGCTTTTGCACCCATTTGTAATGCATCTACGAGTGAATGGGGTATTAATGCGTATACGAAATTTTTTGGTCAAGATGAAACTCTTTGGAAACAATATGACGCAACAGAACTTGTCGTTTCATATAATGGTCCAAAACCACATGCACCGATTTTAGTTGATCAAGGTTCTGATGATAGTTTCAAAGATAAACAATTGTTTCCGGAAAGATTTATTGTGGCCTGCAAAACAGCATCATTTCCACTTGAATTGCGTGAACAAGCTGGTTATGATCATAGTTATTATTTTATCATGACATTTTTGGAAGATCATTTTAAATATCATAAGAATGAATTCGAACATATGCAATAAAATTATTATTTGATTTCGTGATTTTTCTGTGTTTTTTTTTACAATATGTGATTGATGATGAATAAGAAGATAATAAAAGACAAGCACTTTGTGAACTAGATTAGGACAAAATTTGATTTAATGTATCTTCTTTTTTTTTGTAATTGAGTAAAAAAGATAAGAATTAAACTATACCTGTACTAATATATTTAACACGATAAAAGCAACTTATCTTTAAAATTAATTCAAAGATCAACGAGTATTAACGTTTTGCAAAATTAATAGTAATCCGAAATAAAATCATTTTTTTCTATTGAGCTGGTAGATCCAATCCAGCAAATTTCGTTATTATCTATTTAAGCTTCTAAAATCGAATTTTTAGTTTTATTCAATAACATTAACAGATTTAAAAGAGAATTCTAGACTTAATTTTTAACTCTACATTTCAAATAGGCAGCCTTATAATGCAAAGGAAATGAATAAATGTGTAATTTTCTCTTTACAGAAAATAGATCTATTGTTCAGATGAAGCAGGTCATCTGCAAAGCCTGAAGCCTGCGTACAAAAAACAAAGTTTTTCCTTCATATTACATATAATAAATAAATTTTGACTCGATGCTCACTTTCTATTCTCATGAATGAGAGACACACGCAACTGTATCCCACCGTTGCATTCTGATATATGAGATTTCACAGTTATGACTATTTTATCTCGCTAAAACGCTCAATGATTTTTCTAAACTAAATCCTAAAATGTCAAGTAAGTAAATTTTATAATCTAGAGAAATGCGCTGCTTAGCAAAAGCAAGAAAATCACTTTTTTGTATTTCGAAAATAAGACTGATCAAAATCTTATTACGGATTTTTAATATTTTTTTCTTCGGAATATCAGGTTTGCATATTCTATTCAATTCTCTAACATGCGAAGTTAAAAATAAACTTAAGATAAAGCATTTAATCAGAATACTATCAGCATGCAGTGGGATGAAATCAGCCTGTTGAAAAAGAACTTTCAATGACAGCAAACTTACAAATTTTTATTTGATTCAATAAATTTACCTCGGTATTTTCTATCGCGTATTAGCGTCCTTTGTAGTGTTATAATTTCATAGAGCAAGCTATTTATCCTTTAATGGACTCGCTCTCTTTAAATAACATTAGCAATTACCAACGACACAGAAACTGCTAGTTTATATAAAGAGCACACTCTGTAGGATGTGGGTGTGATGGCAATGCGCACAATGCTTCAAAGCCTATAGATATGGGTCAAAAGAAAACTAATATCTTCGTCTTACAATCGACTTAACTGTTGCTAGTTTAATGATAAACATTCCCCTCTTGCATATAATGTTGATGAAATTCTCCAGCCTTCATTCTTGAGTGGATACTTCAATTACTTTCTACTCAATCTTTTTGCTTCCTGTAGCAGTAAACAATTGAAATTCTTATTATTTTCCATGTGAATTTAAGAATAATATTCACCATTGCTGTATGCTAGTCCGAACTATTGTTATGCTAAGCCTTCAGACATTTTACTACGGAAACAAAGATTTCATTTTCTACACTTATTCTCAACATTTCAGCATTGCCTATGATTCTGTAATCAGCAACACGTAGAAAGTGATTGTCTTCCGTAGAACACTATATCATATACTTTTCTACCGATCTTTTTTTTCTAATCCTTCAAATGACATTTTTCAGAGATATTTTCCATTAATCATATTGCGGAGAAGAAACGTAAAGAAAAAGAAAAAGAAACAAATGCTAGTTGATACACACACACACACACACACACACACATATATATATATATATATATATGTGGCAGGCGAGTTTGGAATAGTTTTTTTCTTAATTTTTTTAATAGAATTTTTGTTGAGATCTGACTTTAGAAATTTTTATATTGAGAATTATTCCTTGGATCTTTTTACAATGAGTTTTTAAATAATTCAACTCTGCCTATTTTATAAACGATGGGGCCATGGGGACATTGAATTTATCTGAGAAATATTTCTTCTCTATGCTATTTTTCTATAATCTATTATCATGAGCAGGAAAAAAAGAAAAATTTTTTTTTTCGATTAATTTTTTTTTTCGTGCATTTCAATCTCAACGGAAATTCTCATGTCAACTGTGATATATATATATATTATTCCACATTAGATTTGCATTTTATCATTATTTCACATAAATGACATCTAAGGCAACAGCATCAAGCTACTATAATAGCAATGTGGTAAGTAAACAATATTTTTTTGGTTTCATTCTGATTTTTCCAATATTCATAAAAGAGGCGATTCGCTATTTCTTTTGGTCATTGAATAAAGTCGATAAGGATTATGAAATTCCTTGAGCGTTTTTCTTCTACTTGAGAATAATTACACATCAGAAAATTCACTGATTTTGATGTAAAAAAAATCCTACGGTTGGTCGTTTCCGTTGTAAGTGTAGCCATGTTCATGATAATGGTAGTGAAACTTTTTTAATGATTAGATTGCTTAGCTTTTGTTTTCATAAAACGGATGTTTGAAATATAGTTCACTGCTCTTCATCTATTTCTAATGAGACATAATAACAATAATAATGCTATAGTGCAGACAAGAACTGATATAAATAATATAGGTATTCACATCTCTATAAATATAGTCTTCGGGTAGTTTACCGTATCCGTTACTTGATAGATATTATTCTGCTTTTTAATTAGCGACTAGCCATTTCTTTTAATCATAAATTTATTGTTTATTATCAACAATGAGATCGAACGTGTGAACTTACTGATAAACATTTTAACCGACAGAGTAGTCTCACGAGAAATCCTAAGTATTACAAATAAAACAATATTTTCCACGAAAATTAATAATATTTGTTTTTTAAGAAATTTATTATGTCAATAAATAATTTGACATTATGCCAAATCGATTATTTTAAAGCATGTTGGTGTCAATTAAATGCATCTGAACCAATACAATGTTCTTATCTATTACGCCATGCGGTCTCATATTCTAATTCGTCTTATTTTTGTACTTATCATACAATTCGACGAAGTATTGATTGTTGGAATTCATCATACATATTATCGAAATCTTCTGCTTCAGAAATTTATATCTATTCAACAATATTAATTTTTATTATTGGACTTTTAGGGAATGGTTTATCAATAATTACTTTACTTTGTTCCAAGCTTCGTCGTTTGAATATTTACAAAAATTTAACCATTTTTTGCTTTTTAAACATATTATATTTATTATCAGTATTAATTCGTTATAGAAATATCTATCATCAAGATTTAAGAAGCGTTTCAACAAAATTCTGTCAAATACATACATTTATTGTCGCTTTTATTGGTCATCTTTGTTCGTGGCAACTTGTTTCAACAAGTATTCAACGTCTATATGCATTGCTTAGTTTAAAATCACAACGGACAACATCATGGGTATGTCTAACGATGATTATTTTCTAAAAATTTCTATTCACACAATTCTTTGGTTTGTTTCCAATAAATATAGAAACATTCTTCTTTTGAATTCTACCTTTTGAGACTCGCTAAATGCGATTTATTTTCTCCGAACTACTAAGTAGATTGTGATTCGTGATAAGACAAAGTATCGTGTTCTCATTGTATTAGTGAAAAAAAAAATTTTTATATAGAAAAACAAAAGAATACTTAACTATTTTGACAACCTAGGGACCACATTTGGCTCTTTGACACAAATCCTTCGGTCTGCATAAATATAGAAAACGAGTTACCAACTGTGTTCGTCACCAAGATATCTGTTGAGAATAGCTGATCGCGGAGAAATTTCCTGCTCTATTCCTTTGTCTTTCATTAAATGCGCACATTTTATCACGCGAAATTGTGTTTAACATTATCACTACATGTGATTAAAAAATTATTTTCATTTCATAATACCCCATATGTAATTAGCTGTTTTTTAGACTAGCTGCCCTCAGACTCAGAATAAATTGTTCTAAACCAACAGAGCTCTTTGATAGACATTTACGTACATAAAACCCTAAGTTCTCTATAAACTTTGTTCTGCATTTTTTGCTTAATATAGATACAAACGTGCAGAATATTTTTTATTTATATTGTCATACCTTTATTGGTTTTCGATGCTCAAATTCTTTTTAATTATGGTCTTTTAAAAAAAACTCATATTTGTAATGAAATATCGAATGATCATGTAAAACATTATCAAGATGCATTGAAATATCCCATTGAAAGCTTGAGAATTTCTACCAATACATCTATTAAGTATCATATACTTTCGAACGGAGTTCAGTCAATCAAAGTTAAAAAACATATATGTACTCTTTGGAACACATTTGATACATTTCTCTACGCGATTATACCGTTTATAATAACATTAATATGTAATGTTATTATTATATTTAAAGTACTCGAAAGACGTCGTTCAGCAACAATCTTCGGTGGACTATCTCATATAAATAGATGTTCCACCGCCTCATCAGATCATTTGTCAGTGTTGTTAATAACAATTAATATTCTATTTATAATTATGACTGGCCCATTGAATGTTTGTCTTGTCATACAATCGATTCATAAATGTTTATTAATGAATTCATCATCAACGAAATTGTTTGCTACTTTAAATGAATATTTACGTATACTACAAAATTTCTATCACGCGTTGTCATTTATATTTTATTGTCTTATTGGAAAGAAATTTCGAAATTCAGCTAAATTTACAGTTCGAACAATTTATTGTAAATTAATTGATTATGTTATATCCGATACTTGTTTAAAAACGTCGTTGATGTCATGTTACTTCGATCGAAAGCATTCATCAAATGCCGAGTCAACAATATCATCCAGCAGTAGGCCAAATAAAAGCAGACAATTAGCAGATGAAAAAAGAAAAAAGAGTTCTTTATCTCTGAATATAATGCAACCAATAATAGACATTACTAATAATATAAGTCCAAAAAATGTAATCACTTTAAATACATCTGTTTTATAAAGTGCCGGATTTTTGAAAAAATAAAGTAGCTCGTTTTAAATGAGGAAATATACAAGTCTTTTTTTATACAGGCATCATGCAGATGAAAAATTATGCAATTGAATATCACAGTATTGTTATCTGCCTTCTTAAAAAACAGTATTTTAGAAAAAAATACGGCAATAAACTATGAACACAGGATGCATTTTTATCAAGTAGGCTATAGAAGTAAAACAATGTGACAAAAAGAAGAGGAGGACACAGAGGATGCAAAAATAGTAAAAAATAAAATATAATCCACAAGAAAGGAATTCGCATTTGAAAAAATAATAGAAAGAAAGACTTTTTAAATGATCTCTTCATGAGGTTCTTATCTGCTTGTAATTTTTTGTTTTTCTAAATATCGTTTGAATCATAAAGTTATACAGGTTTTCATTTTCTATTTGGTAATAAATACAAGATAAGAGATTGAAAAAGCAGGTAGATTTCTTCTTCTGCTGCAATAAAATGAGTACGGAGCGTCAAATTTCAGAACAAATTAATTTCTGAAAATGGGTAATGAAAAATCCAAAATTAAAAACTCATCTAAAGACGTAGATACGTCCATTGAAACTTATTCAACGGTTCCTTCCGTCGCTGCCACTACTTCTAATTCTACAGCAACAACAAGGTCTTACTTTCATAGAGAAAATCATTTTGAAACTTACACATATGTTTGGTTGGATCAAAATGTTAACGAAAGAGACAATACGATAAAGACTCAGAAAAAGCTCAGAAAGCTCATTAATAAATTAAAGATTTTCAGTAATTTCAAAGAATGTGAAGAATATGTTCAGGCAGATGGTGAACATGAAAAATTAATTATAGTTGTGAGTGGAAGCAGAAGTTATGGTCGTGAGCTTGTTGTACGGCTTCAAAATGTGTTACAAGTCAGAGCTATTTATATGTACTGTACGAATGAAGAAGCTAATGAGCAATGGTCACAATCATTCAATAAAGTAACAATTAAGTCATAAGATTTGCTTTGAATCATTATAAAACAAAGGATTCCTTTTTCTGCTTTATAGGTTACAAGAGTTTTTTCAAATCTAGATGAACTCTTGTGTCAGATCAAACAAGATCAATGGGCTCGTGAAAGAACAGATGAAGATTCGCTTGCTATCAACTTCTACAGTCCTAATTCGAGCAATCATAGGAACTATCAGGAAAAAAGAGACTCGCAAAATGCATCATTTATGTACTTTCTCATATTCATCGATATCCTATTGAAAATGCCAACAAATAAAGAAAAAGCAAAAAAGGAACTCCTTGAAGTTTGGTCTGCAGAATGTCATGGTAATCACAGAGAGGAAAGAATTATCAAGCAATTCTATAGAACATATAAATCTAAAAAAGCTATCTACTGGTATACTCGAGAATCATTTCTCTATCGTATTCTCAATAAAGGGCTGAGAGAAGCTGATTTAGATATTCTTTTTGGACTACGATTCTTTCTTGTCGATTTACACAATCAATTAAAAGAAGAACATGACAAATATCTACGTTTATTTGTTTCGTCAGATCCTATTCTACAAGTCTATCGTGGCCAAGCTATAGCTGTCGAAGAACTTAATTTGATTCGTGAAAATCAAGGACAATTGATCTCATTCAACAACTTTCTATCAACCAGTACCAATCATAATATCGCGATCTCTTTTGCTAAAAGTGCACCACTTGCAGAAGGATTAACACGCATATTATTCAAATTTCATATTGATACTCGTCTTCAAGGTGTTAAACCTTATGCTGATATTTCGAAGCTCAGTGCTGTATCAACTGAAGCTGAAATTCTCGTAATGATAGGTTCAATATTTCGCATAGAAGATGTCAACTGTGATCTAAGTGAACAGATATGGATAGCTAAACTCAGTATGTGCAGCGAAGATGATTATGAACTAAAAAAATTAATGATACAGATGAACACAGAAACCGAAGCCGGAATTACTTCATTAGGTTGGTTGTTCTATAAGCAAGGCGATTATGAAAAAGGAAAAGAATTTTTTCAGCAACTGTTACTGGAAGAATCGCTTTCTGACTTCGACAGAGCTAATTGTTGTAGAGGACTTGGTTTAATTGCGTGTCAATTGAAACAATATGATGAAGCATTAATAGATTACAGTAATGAACTTTCATTAACGGTCAAACTTGGTCAGCAAACAGAAACAGGAATAGCTTATGCAGAAATTGGTTCAGTGTACGCTCGAAAACGAGAATTTAATTTAGCTCTTGACTATGAAGCAAAAGCACTAGATATTCTTCGTTCTTTAAAGCATCCTAAATTATCTAGTGTCTATCGTGTAATCGCTGATGTCTTCGATGAAATTCATCGATTTGACTTAGCTATCGAGTATTACGAAAAAGCATTATCAATAGATCGTCATCATCTTGAAGAAAATCATACAGTGTTTGGTAGCACATATTTACTTATGGGAATAACGTATGCACACATGGAAAATCACTCGAAAGCACTTGAATATTTTATGAAAGTTCATTCAATTTATTCTAAATCTCTTCCTCCAAATCACCGAGAAATCATATTTTTAGAACAGAATATTCAGCAAGCAAAGATAGACTTACAAAATCAAAAACTAAATCAAGCTTGTTTGACTAATGATGACCCGCTCTGTCAGAGATTTTAGAATAATAAAACAAAATTACATATTCATTCTTTTATGAAGCTATTCAATGAAGAAAATAACTAACAGACATCAAGGTGTGTATGGAAAGCTTCTATAAGAATTAGGAAGAAAAAATATCGTCCTCTAGTTTTGGCAAAAAATTAAACATTTGTATACGTCACATTACAAACTCTCATAAGCAAAAATATTTAGAATACTATCGTTTAGTCTGCATGTGTCTGATGATTGCTTGTAGTTATTTCTATTGACGTCACTATTTGATCAATGCTTACAGAACCTGACTTTATAGTTGTTTCTTTATCAAATTTTTTCATAAAATGTCTTAATGTAATTAAAGAAATTGATCACTTCAGGTTTTTAAGTCAACATTCTTTCAAGAAGTGTAGTTAAGCTTTAGTGATGATGTACATAAATTGCAATAGTTTCATCGGAAGAAGTTCTTGTATGAAAATAGTAGAGACAAAAATGATTTCGTACTCTGCATTTCCACGAATAAACTTGCTTTTTTATAACTTACCAAGAGGTAAATGATCTTTACTGATTAAATACATGTTGCGCTGACGAAATTGTACGAATCTATGCGAAATAACGTGTAGTCAAATATCATGTTGCAAAAGATAAACTCATTTTTTTACTAAAATTCTCCTTTTTTTGAAAATTAAGATGATGAATTGGTTGCCGATGTCATCTTTTCCAATGAGAACGATCTGTTTATGCACACTATAAAATCACATGACGTTTTCCTGAATATTACTTTTCGTTAAGTAGCGCTCTCAATATTCATTAACTTAAGGAGAATATAAATGGATGGGCTTCTTTTTGCAAGCTGATTCTTCACAACTATGTGTATCAGGGTTACCAAAGCTCCTGTTTTCACCAGGGATCTCCTGGTTTTGAAACTTTTCTCCTGGCAAGAAATCTCCTGATTACAGGAGCTGTTTTTTATATTTTCTCCTGTTTTCTACTGATTTTTTTAATGTGACGCTTAGCAACGTTTTGAACCTATTGCGCTTTTAAAGAGAAAGGAACAAATCTATTTAAGTGTTAAACTTATATATGGAATGATAATCGAAATCAAATGAACCATGATTTAGTTGGAGNCTTGCATCTGATCTTATATGATCTTGCACGGTCACACGATAATCATACAAAAAATCGTAGTTCCTGAGATCTTAGATCAGGTCGAACAATCAGATTCTTCAAAGATCATATTAATGTGCAAGATCTTTCAAGAGTCTGTTTGTTCGACCTGATCTAAGATCTCAGAAACTACGATTTTTTTGTCAGATTCTTGTAAGATTTCGCCCGTATTCCACGGTCTTGTATGTGCTTCATAAGATCTTGTGTCAGATTTTTCGACCTGGGTTATTGAGAAAAAGAGAATCACCAGGCAGTATGCTTCTTAACAGTAGCTCTGGCAGATCGTTGTTTCCAACAATCCGCACGGTTTCGTTATCGAAACATGTACCGAGGGGAGTTGTCATAAGGTTCATTTTAGATATGTTGAATATTATTCGAGTAGAGATGAATCGCGGAACTTGAATTTCGAGTCGAAGCTATTCTTGATAAACAGGTAAAGAGAAAAAATATTTAATTTCTTCTAAAATGAAAAGTCTATTTCGATGTTGATAATACCATGGAAGATAAAAGTAATGTACGTACATTGTCTAGATTTAGTAAAATAATTTGAAGAAAATTTACCGAAAAACAAAACCTAATGAAAAAACTAAAAAGAAAACAAAAATAGCTAAATTTGATGATAGTTCTGAAAATCAACTAATTGATTCAAATCCAGATCGTGAGAATGATAGACTTAACAAGGTGATATATGCCATATAGTTTCAGTCTCTTCCATCTTAAATGACACTGAATAATCAAAACTTCACGAATAAAAAAAAATATTTCTAATGAATCGACAAACTTATTCAAGAATATACTCTCTCGTATATACTCTGTTTCGGGCAACTTGCTTCCCAACACTGAGATATCATAATACGAAGAAACCAGTAAATGGATAAAAAATAAAAAATATACCTTTTCACAATGAAAAAAAAACGAGTCGTTTCATAAATATTATACTACGTTATTATGTAGACACTTCTCATTGAAAGCTGCAAAAATGAAGTTGATAGATTGGGCTGTCCTTCTGTGGTAATTTTTACGATCAAATTTTTTCACATTAGTTATTTTCTAACCTCGTAGTTATCAATCAAGCGCAATTTTCAATTTGTAGGTATTACAACAAGAATCGTATTCATTGATGAAAAACATTATATAACTGCAATAAAACAACCATACTCTTCATATGCAGTAAATCACAACGTCTAACTAAATTGAAATCTAATTATAGGGTAAATTAATCATTTTAGATATCTATGTATTCATCAATAATGTGAATCCGAAAACGATATGTCTAAAATAGTATCTTTTAAAATTTTTATTACACCTATGTCATTACTTTTTTTTGCTAAGTTCGATGGGTGATGGGTTCGACTACTCACGCTTATTTCATTTGACTAGTGTTAGTTGATTCGAACTGATTATTGTGTGACGATTACATTAAATCAAATACGTTTAACTACAATACTTGTAACTATTCATTTTTATTTACTATAATGTTGAAGAACAAAATGCTTTCTCATTGAGATTTTGGATCTAGAAAAGGGTTGCCAGTTGTTCAGGTCCCAAATGGGGTACAACTCAGTTGTAAATGGGATACATTCATGAGGTACGCAGTTTGCATCTTTCACATTGGTCATCGACTGCGGAAATCAATTTCGAAAACTATTTTCAATCAGGAAGGGGCATTCTCAGTTTTTCGTTTTACTATAAAGTCTAGCTTTCAAATTGAAATCTTTATTTTCTAATAAATTTGTTCACAATAAAATTTCATTTTGTCATACATATATTCAATTCAATCATAATAAAACAATGCTTACTCAAAGCGAACCTTCTCGATTTATATTTACACTAACCGTTGCAAAGCTTTTTTTCGAAACTGTATTTTTGTTGCCTTTTGCCACACTCTATCAGTTGCTGTTGTGTTTGAGCAAAAGAAAAAAATCTTCACGTGTCAGAGTACTATTAAATCTGATTTTCAATTCAGCAGCTACCGTTTCATCCACTGTCAAATTGCGACTGGCTGTCCATGCGCTTTTTCTTTGATTAAAGACGCCTTCAACAAATGCATTCGAGCAAGGAATTGAGTACACATAAGAAATAATTTTGTACATTTCAGTACACATTGGTTTCGACTTTACAAGAAGAAAAGCCCAAATTGATCAGGCCGAAATTCCACTTCTCTTTCATGATTTTCGGTCGTCGGTTTGTGAATGAGATCATCTTCACCATGGGACTCGTTGCATATGCCATTGTTGAATTCTTCATAAGCATGACCATTAGCAGCCAACTAATATAATTGACGCTTCACAACTTTATCAATAGTAGATGTCGGATAAAGAGGCAGAAATTTTCTTAGTTTCAACCAAAATATGTATGATAGTAGTCGTAACATTGAAAAATGTAGATGGGGTACAAAATGAGTACTTCAGAGTTACAAATTTTTTTGAGGTACAAAAGGCTCAAATTGGATACTGTACCCCAAATGCGGTACGGCTGGCAACCCTGTTTGAATATTAGATGTTTTTCATCAAGGGATATAAATAAAAGTACAGAATGTCTTTAAAAAAACATAGCTATTCAAAAAGTATTTTTTTAATTAATGCCCGATTGGTGGTTTAAATATGCTTATTATGATTATGAAATGGTTTATTTAAGGATTACAAGGTAAATATGTGAGTTTTGTGGAAAAAGATTGAATTTGCAACGATAATTCTTCATATGGAAATTAATATCACTTCAAATAAGCCCTGTTGATGTCTACGCCAAAGATATTCCTTTCTTATGAGGTTGCCAACAATGAAAAATATGATTTTTTAATAAGATGAAATAGTTCTGGGTTAAAATCGAGTAGTTACATTTTGTTCGATTATCTTTTTTTATTAAATAGCAACAATTACTAAAACAACTAAAATGTGCGATTTGTATAGGTTTATCGAACTCCATTACTAGAACATTACTTGAGTGATATATTCATCAACAAATAATAGTTAGGATGATACATCAAGTAGTGGCTAAAGCACAAAATGAACCACACAAATAGACTACTGGCATGGCTGACTCTTATTAAAAACAAATACTTTTTTCTGATGACAACGATGAAGTACCTATTTCGATAGTTGTCATATATCATTCTGGTTTAAATCGAGTAATATACGAATTTCTTGATGGTGGCTGTTACAAGTTATTTCGCTGAACAAAATACAATACACTGAACAAAAAATCCGCAGAATAATCAACGCTTGCCCTTGTTTTTTTCAGTAATAAACCCTCGAAGGGTTTATTCAAACGGCAT
>CAJNYU010000733.1:0-29941 GCA_905331475.1 Rotaria socialis | reverse complement strand
TTAAAATAAATGAAATTTGACTAGGTGATAATTTTTCTAAAAACGAAACAATAAGAAATGAATCAAAATGTCAAGTTCATCACACAGATAGATATTGCTCTGAAAAACACAAGAAAATACTACTTGGATCGAAAAATGTTTTCCTTTTGTATTCAAACAATAACATAGTGATTTCCTAAACTTACTTAATAAATCTTGGTAATAATCTTTGGATTTGATCTTTCCACGTGCTGCATGATAAATACAACATTTATTTGCTTTATCTTTGTCATTCTCCAAATCAGAATGATGTAAATCATAATCGATCACAATAAAAGCAGAATCATCTGTGCCATTCTTGATCATACTTTTAAAAAATCTCAACTGTTTAAACGAATTGTCTCCGTCTTTTGTTTCCCATTCTTCAGATACATGTAACAAATACACATTTTTATCATATAAGCCTGATAGAATATATTTGATAGATGTTATTTCTTTCAACAAATGTTTTTCAGGTTGAAAATCTTTCAATACGCAAATTTTTAATGTCACATTTCGCTTTTCTCTCAAAAACCGTTCAATTGAGATTGATGAACATAGGTCTTTGCGATCGAAGTCGTCTAGTAATCTTTCCATTTCATATTCTTCTGCCTGGCCACCACGAATCTTTTGCAATAAAGTTGATAATTCACGTTGGGTTTTCACTTCAGCTGCAATTCGTTCAGCCTGTTTCTGACGAAGTGCATCTCGCCAATCACGGGAAATATAATGTTCCCATGGTTTTATTTCGTTAAGAAAATCATTGAATTTTCTCTTTCCTGTCGAAATATCTTCAAAAATATCTTCAATACGCATAACGACCAGATGTGATACTTCTCTTATCAACCTAAAAAACATTGGTGACTTTTATTAAGACTTGTAGGTGTAGACATACTTTAATAACTTACCTATTAATTTGTAATTCATGCTTAAAAATTTCAGCCATTCGTTTTAATGGATACAACACAAAAATAACCTGTTGTCCTTTTCCTTCATTCAATGTCTTGATTCGACTTGGGACCGTTTTGAAGACACGCATCACGTCCTCAATATTTTGTGGACATTCATCGATAAATATATCACCCGATAAACTGATTTGTAATTTTTCAAATTTCGACTTGTCTTTATTTTGAAGGTCAAGTTTTGCTTCACCACTGATTGGCAAGGGTTTCAAAACAACTGATAAGGATCCTTCAACTTTTTGCACTTCCTCGAAATTCTCGGCTACTTGTTCAAATGTAGCAGCAACATTTGCACCCCACATGATTCCAGTCACCACGTGTGTAGCATTGGGATTTTCTAATGCATCTGCTGAAAAATAGTCCGACAAACCAGCCATTGAAGTATGTAACTGCTCTTGTTTTGTTTTCACTTTGCAGACATATGTAACTCGAATTGTGAGACTGTCGGTTTTTGTTTCTTTTAGATATTTTGCCGATCCAGTTATGTCGAGTATACCAGTCATTAAACTCAGTTTCAAACTTGCTTCGATATTCATTTTATCGAATGTTTCCTTTTGTGAATTGTTGAAAAGCAGTTCATAACTGGTATGAGCATTGTCACTAACATCAATGAATTCTTCAGGTAANTTTTTTTTGAACAAGCTTGTACCTTCCAGTTTATCTGTACGAATATCATACAATGATCCGATAAACCCACGTCGACACACTGTTTGCCGTTCAATAGCATCAGCTGACGCCATAAAAATGAGTTTATTTTATTTTCTAAAATGAGACAAAAATGAAAGAATGCCAATAATAATTGTTTCTGACTAAATCCCCCGGGTTTCTACCATTTTTTTTCTCGATTTCTATATTCTAATTAAACATAACATCGTTGAAAATAGTGGAGGCAACAATTAAAAGGTGTGAATTTACATCTGCGTTGTGAGTATGACTGAACCTGTTTCATGATTTGAATTCGAAATCAATGCTCTCAAATGTTAAAATTGGTTAAGAAAGGCATTGCACATGATCTATTGCCAACCTACACCTAGGTCCACACCCAACCAATTTCGTTTTGCGCGATGAACCCATCATAAGTATTATCCTTGAATAGAGTATGAAATCGGATGTCTGTTACAATCGGTTTGAGACTCAGTACAAATCGCAAACTGAATGAGGACTGAAAATACTCGAATATCGTGCCAAATTTACCTGACTTTTAATTTTCGATCATTCGAATGAATTACTCACCGATATAAAACAATTGGAACTAAAATAGCTGAGAAACCTTTAATATTATAGTGTAGCTAATTTCAGGTTGAGTTATGTATATGAGACTTTTTTGTTGAATGATTCATTTGTTACTTTTGGAAGACATTTATAGTTTGCTCTCCTTATCTTGCTCTTCTTTGTTTTGTTGGAATATTTACCAGCGAAAGATTTTGATAAGAACGACGATACTTATCAAAAGTTACATATTTAAGGTAACAAACACAGCAAACGTGCAAGCAAACAAAGAATAAAACCCACATTCAACTAGTGGAGATCATTTTGAAAAGAAATGAAATTGTATGTGATGTACTAAAATACGGAATGGAAATCGATGATCATTTTCATTGGCTAATCTAAAGTTGACTTCAGTTTTCATTTTATCCGTGAATACATGAAAACATTGTTTTTATAATC
The DNA here is from genome assembly GCA_905331475.1 of Rotaria socialis. Classification (NCBI taxonomy): domain Eukaryota; kingdom Metazoa; phylum Rotifera; class Eurotatoria; order Philodinida; family Philodinidae; genus Rotaria; species Rotaria socialis. The sequence continues at coordinate 27,293 of CAJNYU010000733.1, read as the reverse complement.
ATGCATTGATTTATTTTAAGTTTTTATTAAACTGAACTTAGAATGAAATAATTCCATAGAGGTTTTCAAAATTTTTATTTAAAAATAATTAAAATCTTAAAATTTAATTTTGGACGCATTATTTTTTTTAAATGTAAATTGATCAACCTTATTATGCATTTCGTAGCTGTCAGAGTACATGTAACTTTCGTTTAATACAATTAGAAAACTCAACAGTTTAGATAAACGTAAGTCTGGTCTAATAGTATATATTCACTGCTTTCGTAACTTCAAGTTCATCTGGTTGATTATATACTCCACGGTAAATAAGAAACGCATTCAAGTCTTTTGTAGACTTGAAAATAAACTACTTTTTTTTATCAAAAGAATAGCACGTTCCTGTAAAACGCAATTTTCCACTCAGCAACTATTTTTCTAAGGGTGTGAGGGTGTGGGGGTGAGTGTAGTTGAGTTAAAATACAGTCACATCCGCACACCCACACCTACACCCCATCGTATTCGAGTAAAATCTATCGATACTCTTTTGAACCGATGTGCCAACGTCCATACTCACAGTATTAGTAGAAATTTATATACTCTATCGAATAGAATATTTGGATTACTTTGATCTTGATTCTTTCTCCTGAAAATCCAAAAACAAAGCGAAAAATCCCATTGAATCCGTGGAATCCTTTTAGCAAAAGCTGACCATATTTATTTCAAGCAATATTCCAACTCTTGTACCTATGTTCCAAGTGGAACTCGACGAACTCTATCCAGTCATATTCACATATTTTCCGTAGCTCGAAATTAAACTTCACTGCTGATAAGATAATACTGAAGAAATCTCCGAAGATCCTACTTTGAGCTATGAAAAATCTGCCAAAATCATTGAATAGATCTACTCGAGTTGTGTTTCAATCATGAGTGGAGTACTTAGAACACGCCCTTTGACGAATATAGCGCTAACAGCTCATAGAAAAACTGCAATATTCTGAGATTTCCAGGGAGACGAAAAATCTGATTTTACAATTAGATAAAATTGGTTGAGATCTGCTGGATGCATGTGCATGAGAGTCGGAAAATTGCTTGAAATGGATGTGCTCAGATTTTACAAAATAAATTCTTGGAATTTTTTGATTTCTCGAAAATTCAGGAGAACACATCGCTATCAAGTTAACCCGAATTATACTATTCGATAGGGCATATGAAATTCTACGAGGAACAAGAGTGTGCGTATTGGAACATTACCTCAAAAGAATACGGGCAGGTTTCACTCGAATGCGATGCTAACTTCACCAACGTGTGAAAATCACAATTTTTTCTATGAAGAGTAACAATCTTATATTCCTTCAATAAGTATCGTGTTTCAAATCAGAAATCAATACAATCAATTCCAAGAAGAGAAAATTGAATAGATTTTAATGAAAGAAAAATCCTATTAGTACCCAGGACAATCATTCCGATCGGCTGAACGAGTATCCTAAAAGGTCTGAAACGACTGTAAAACGGTATAATAAGGCATTACTTTTCACCTTATTTCGCTGTAATCCGTCAGTTCGTTTTACGGACCGTTTTTAACACTATATTCATCGTTTTCTGTGCTGACGGTAAACGGCGCAGTTTTTCAACGTTTTTACGCCGTTTACGGTAGTTTACGCACCGTTTTCTTGGACATGGGCAGTCGTCAGAGATAGCAGAAAAAAAGAGACGGCGACAACAACAAAAAACGAAAGAAAGAAGAAAAAAAGATTAGAAAACAGCCACAGTCCAGAACATTTCATACCTTGTAGTTTTCGTAAATAGTCAATTATATCATAAAATATTCATCCATATTGATTCCTTTTTCACTAAGAAAGTTATACTACTAAATATTTAGAAAAAAGACGACCATTGACGCAGTCGAAACGCAATTGCAAATTAAATACGTATTGATTTCAGAAAAACAAGTAAAAAGCTTTTTCAAAATGAGCTGCTAGCTAAAGCGAGCGTTTATAGTCGATCTTAATCATGCTCATTTGAAAAGATGTATCTATTTACTCATTCTTTTACATCTTAATTGGTAAAAAATCTGTGTAATCAGATAAATAAAATACTCTAACCGTAACCGTATAATGCATTGACACATTATTTTGTGATCGAGTTATGTAAAAGCAACCCTAATGGACTCTTAAATTTCTTCAAATCAGATACATAGAGTGACACATTAAAATGTATTTAGTTCAAAATTGAATGTCGACATTGAAAACAATTTTCTGAAAATCACTAGTTTTAATCAGCCTTCGTGCAGTGGGTCATTGCAAAAACATCTTATCACGACGAATTCTCTTTCAATTTCATCAAATTAAAGATTGCTAACTACTTGCGTTCTCTATCTATTGAGTTTATCATTAAATAGCTTTCGAAATAAAACCTTTTGCAGACACAACATAGTTTTATAATTTATAAAAATTAAATCCTTTTTTGACGGTGGCGTGAAAACATGAAAGTGTTTTTTTTTGCATTTATATTCGAAGTCGAATTAGAGCGTAAACAGCAATGTGTGAACAGTAGTAGGGCAGTTGAGTTGAGTTCAAAACAAATCAAGTTCCAAGAAGAAAGTTGTGCTTTGTAATACGTATGATTGTTTTCGGTTGTATTGAAAGACAACGCACAGAACTCATTTTGGACAAGAATAAACTTATTGTGTGGAATTATTGTTAATATTATACACACAGTGGCTAATATATATAGCTGATCAAGGGGGAGCAAACTGATTTCGTGATTTCTGATTTCCGAAATCAAAACGTGATTTCATTTGATTTCGTGTGATTTCAGAGATTGAAATCAGTTTGTTCACCCTTGGGTTAAATTTTTCGTGTTTTAGTACAATAATTAAACGAAATTTTAAAACTGCGGTCTTTTTTTCTATGAACAAATGATGAATTTGAAAATTGCTCGAAAACTTCTAAGATTTCCGTTATACTTGAACATCACCATTAATTCTAAGTCAATATTACCACAAGCTTGATCAATCAATTTCAATGGTTTCTCAGCCTTACAAATACCGTTCTCCTAGATGATCATCATTGGCATAAAAAAAAGGTCGATAAAATTTGAAGAACGAACAGAGCATGAAATTTTTCTCATAAATCATTAATAATGAAAGTGTGATGTCACTCTCAAACATGTTAATGCCTTTCAGAAACTGTTCTTTTTTCCTTTTTTAAGTTCTCTCATTCAACGGTATTTTTATATTTCTATTAAATAAATTGATCTACAGTAGAACAGACGATTACAACAAGTTCGATGTAATAAATAACAATTTTCACAAATAATCTAGTTCATGTCTATTTCACAGACAAACCAAAGCTAATAAACACTTGAATATGCTGATGGATTCAATTAGGATTCTCTTGCATTGTGTCGTCTCATATTTTTTTTCTTTCTCTTGTTCGTCACTCATCATATATACATATGAGTCAATATATGTATAGAGGTGAATTGAAATCATATGTCTGTCTGCTCTTTTCTTCTCAGAACTTAATACACTCTCAAGTTTTCTTTTTGTTTCTTGTTCATTTGATGTAACTATTCTTCATTCTTTAGATTTTATTCATCTTAAATAAAAATGAATGAAATTCGTCAATTATGTACAACATCTTCATCACCTGATAAACATCTCGATGAGATTCTTGCTCTTTTTAATGCATGTCCACCGCAACATCTTCTTTCATCATTATCATTGATTGGTCAATCGATATCGTGTATGTCAATTGAACAATTAGATATAAATATAGTAAATCATCAAATATTTCTTATTATACGACAATGGTCTGAACGTTTACTACAATTATGGTTAGTTAACGGTACATTAAATGGTAATGAATATCGAGCTATGTTTTATATTCATCAATTATTTAAACTTTTATCTGAATGGTTAATTGAACAAGATAATATCGCTTGCAATAATAAAAATAAAGATTTATTAAAATCTACTATGAATGATTTATTTATTGAGGAGAATTTTATTAATACACTATGTCGTATTATTAATCAATTAATTAAAAATGAAAATGATGAACAAAGTAGTTTAGTAACAAGTCGTATTTCTGTAAGTTATCTTTTATTATTATAATAACATTTTCATATGGCATAAAAACAACATAGCAGCCAATCTATCCAAAAAACTTATTATTGATTGGATTTGAATAAGAAAAATAATTTTTCTCTTCGGTCGATATGAAAGTAAAAATTGTCAGTTTAGTTCCTCGGAAACCAATGTGGGTTTTTTGGCCTTATTACAGTCATACAAACGACTCGAAATGATAAATCACTGTTATTTTCTAAAGACTAACGATCATTAGAAGAAGAAAAAATTCTATCTTACAAAAAGCTAAACCAAATAGAATATCCATCATTCAATTCTAGTTATATGGATTTTGAGAAAAAGTTTGAAATCTTCTATAACAGTCTAAGAAGTCTACACAATGAAAATGGAATTTTCATAATCATTGATTGAATATGTCATTCAAAATATTTTATGGAACACGACCAGCAAGCAATATTGAATAAGTATAGGATTAAGTGAAAGAAATCTGTCTGAAAATGGATAAGAAAAACCAAATCTCTTATGATCCACTACAACAGATGCATCTTGTTAGAAACTTTAATTCCATAGGCATTGTTTTGATAGGTTTTTTCTCTTTTCTTAAAACAAGATACAGGTTCTATCACATCAATTTTTAATTGTTTTGCTTTTTTCTAAACAAAGGATGATGAAGATCATCTATCGCCTGACGATATTCAACTTCAAACTGAAACATCCGACATCCAAGCTGAACAAGCCGATGTGATTGATGTTTTATTTCGTTGTGTCAACTGCCTATTGAATCTTTATAGTCATCGAATTTTAATAAATAACTCAATAGTTCATGAAAACTTAACACCTTGCATAATCAATTGCCTTAACACTCCATTATTTATTCAATTGTCAACCGAACTCTTACGTCAAAATATGACAAGCGATAAAATCAATATACGATCAATATTTCTTTTATTTACATGTCTCGATTATTGTACCGTATCAACAAAAATAACGTCAACATTACAAATATTACCATCAGTAAATAAAATTTTTCATATATGGTGTGAAATGCCACAGAATTCGGATGATGATATATCATTTTTAATTATTCGTCTTATTGCTTTTGTTAATCAATTAGTATTAGTTAATAAAGAAGCAATTATACGAGAAAATATTTGTGCATCTCTCTTACCACATTTTGAAATCTTGTGTCAAGCACCAAATTTAATTGATGATATTTCTTCATTACTTGTTACAATATGTTCAACAAAGAACGGTAAACGACATTTACGTCATTTAGGTTTTGTTCAACATATTCTATATGAAACAAAACGTTGTGTTCAACTTTGGCATCCGTTATCACTTTTACTAACTCAACACGATTTATATCAAACATCACTTTTTAAACGACTCATTCATCTATTAATTCAACGGACTATAAATATATTTCAATCATTAGCATCAACATCCAATGATACATCATTCGATTCGACATCTCCATCATCAAAAAATCAAATAGCTACGACGGCCATTGAATGGTTTGTTTTATTGCGTTCAAGTTTTTTATCATTTTCAATAGTTGTTGATGAATTAATTGTTTCAACAAAAAAAGTTAATATGATAAATACGTTAATTGATACAATTTTATTTATCGAACAAGACGATGATATATCACCAAAATTACTGGAGATTATGATTGAAGTTCTATGGACGTTTTCATTTAGTACATCCACGAATATTCATGATAATTTACAACAACATGTTAATCTATGTCGATGGTTAAAATCGAAAATTACCGATTCTATTCCAAGTGTACGAATTGCATCACAAGCAATAGTTTTTACTTTAGATTCCAACACTAAAAACTTAAGTAAAACCTTTTTTTTTCTTTGGTTGTTCATTGTTTTTTTTTATTGACTTCTTTCGTATAGTTCGTGCAACAGGTAATCGTGATTCTACAACACCTAAAAATATTCTTATCTGCATATTCAATGCTGATGAATCTCACCATGAATTATGCGTAACGCTTCGTGATCGTCTTCAACTCGAACAACAATATTCCGTTGAACTTATCGTCACACCAAAATGTCAATCAATTGACGCATTAATTCGTTTTATTAATTGTTCATCACTTTGTCTTTTTTGTGCAAGTACAAAAATGAAAAATGATAATTTATCACATTTTCTTTATCATTACATATCGATTCAAACTCAAAAAATTCCTTTATTAAGAATTCTTATTGAATATGAATGTGAACTTGAGGGAAATTGGCTTGAAAATATTCCAATTGTTGATATACAATCAATATTTAAGGAAATTCGACGTTATTTAAATCCTACTGATGACACACATACACGAATTTCAAGTCGAACAAGTCTTATTTCATCTGTTAGTAATGCACGTAATAGAAATCCCGATGAACTAGGGAATCAACCACATGATTATACACAACTTCCTGTATCTTATTGGTCAGCATATGATGTCAGTCGATGGTGTGAAGCAGCAGAAAATAAATTTGATACATTACGACCGTTAGTTACACGCCTAAACGGTTCAGCACTTGTTAATCTTGCTGAAATTATATCGATAGAACCAGCATCAATGTATCATAGTTTAAATGATGAGCTTCAACAGCGAACTGGTCTAACTGTTCCATTAACAGAGTATGTTTCTTTACAAAGTGAATTACAACATTTACTTAAACAAACGCCAAATGAATATTTGATTGCGAATTCTATAGATAATAATCTAAAGAGAAAAAAATGTAAAAATAGCCGTTTTTGTTCGTTATTTTGATTTTGTTTTATTTAGTTTATTAGTGCGTGTTCGTTGTCAGATATAGATGAAATAAATTAGGAAGATCTGCCATTTTGTTTTGAGTAATTGCGTTTTTGCTTTATAAAATATACCATGATTATTATTATTATTATTATTAAATGTTGATCCCCGAACTGTTTTCAACTGATTGAACAAAAAATAAAAACTAATATCAATGGGATGTTTATCTATCTTGGGAATTGTTAGAAATTACTTTTGTATTATTCTACGTGTCATATCACGACAACAAGGTGAGTTCAACGCTTATCGTAAGAACATAAACTTCATTCGATTGTTGACTATCTAAATCAAAGGCCTGAAGATCTTTCGTGATGAGTAATACAAAAGTTAAGATCGCATTTAGGAAAGAAAACTGAGACAGATATAATTATTATTAATTCCAAATGTATATTTTTTAATGACATGATAGTTTGATTAATGGTTTATGAATCAAGCATGAATCCTTGAGAGAATATTGTTTTCTTTATAAATGTGACTTATTCTTGAAGTATATTTTTAAAAAACCTCATATTTGACATGAAATAATATTCCGTTTTAATTGTATTCATTATTGGCAATTAAGTAAATTGTCGAAGGTTTTACGTGCGTATGAAAATGAAACATAGGAAGAGTAATCAATGGAAACTATTTCGTCTGCTTTTTCTTAACTCTTCCTTTGATAATTATGCGGAAACACAAAATGGCAAAAATTATAGTTAGACAAACATCAGAAATATGATCAAGTCGTATTTATTTTGTAATAAAATCGAACTGTATTAACGCTGGTAACAACGTAAAGAATGTGGTAGACAGAAGCAAAGCAAAATCGGTTGGATCTTCCCAATAGATAAAAAGTGAACTTAATATCCCCAATAGGAATTAGTATGAGATATATCACTACTCAGTTATTGACACTATTGCAACAAAACGTAAAAGTAAACAAACTTTCTTCCGTATGCTAAATTTTCTTTGATAGGTTCCGATTTTTTTACTCGACGCATGACTACAACCAAGAGTAGATTCTCTATTGCAGATAATCATTAGAATATGATGATAGATTAGTCTGGTTTATTTATTCTTTCATGTTTACATTCGTGAATGAAGTAACTAGTTTGATTTAAGGCCGCACGATGTGTCTCATTAAAATAAAAGCCTTAGTGTTTCGTTTTTATTAATGTCATTAGTGGTTAATATGAAATGTTATGAAAGAAGACTATTCATTCGTGTTAAATATCTGCTCAGCCATGTTTATTTTATGGCGACAAGAGTCTGAGAAGCTTCATTAAGACGATAGCGTTGTTTGTTTAAAACAAAAAAGAAACACGATGTAATAAAGTTGGATGTTGTAGACCTTGAAAAAAAAGAACAGATTCCATTGCCACGATTGGTCAGAATCAATTCAACACTTTATGAATTTATAATGAACTTCTATAAAAAGCATCGCATCATAAATATTTTGAATAATCATAAAAGAATTTTTATTCATCGGTTCTTATAAAATATTTCTCAGAAGTATGATAACTTCACCATTATGAAGAAATTCATGCAACTAATAGATTCGCTTTGAATTGAGAATATTTTCATTATGTATGCTTTAAGGAGATATGAATACTCTGAAAAGAATTTTGTTTTTTTGATTAACTACTACGGAGAAAATTAAACTATGCCAGATTTTGTCAATAGACGTTAAAAGAGTGTATCCTAATAATATTATATGAACTACTTCGTTGTTGTACTTTTAAAGATATGTGCACTGAAAAATATGAAATAGAATAATCTCTTGTTGATTTCAAAGAGTCGCTTGTTAACAGCTTTTTTTTCTAAGAAAAAACAACAATGCGAAGTTCTGTTGCTGGAACACGAGAAAAATTGATTTTCTGAATGTCGATTTGAAACTTTGTATAGAAAATGACTCGCTGTTGAGCACTGTTTTTTTTTCTTCACAAAATTTTCCATCATCAATATAGGATCATAGTGCTAGTGTGTCTATGATGTAAAAATCTATCGTTATAAAAATATTCTAGTCGAAAATTTGTTTATTCCGAAATTTCTATGGGCATCTATCACATTTATTAAAAGATTATCGTAATGCTGCAATATTGCCATAACAATCACCTAAGAAATACGAATTTTTTCAAACTATTAATGAATCATTTGAGTGTAATTTATGCCTATAGTCTCAAATGAAAGGCAATTTATCAGTTGGAAGATGTCCCTCGTTAGAACTTAGTAGTAAGCTATCAAGATTGCGTATTTTGTTTTTGATTCATATAACCATATCAGATTAATTTTAGCAATGTTCAAGTCAACTTTCTATAGACTTGTCTGTTCGTATGTTTTTATCAGATGCGCAATTTCAAATTCACAAATTTAGAATAAAAACTAATTCCGAAAGCTATTTAATTGATTTTAAACTAATTCAGCATTCGGTAAAGCTTTTTACAGACTGTAAAAATACAATTTGAATAGTTGTAGAGAAATAAATTGCTTGTTTTTCTTCCTACGATGCTGGTCACCACGCCCTATCAATAGTCTAGATATTTACGAATCATTAACTTTAGTGAATAACGAAGATTATTTATGCAATTATCTAGTATTTGTACCAATCTTCGAACAATAGAACACATTTTGCTACTTGATCACAATAATAATTCAAATGAGTCATTTAGTATACAATATAAAATTTGATAAGCGTCATTTAATCTTTATTTACAATCGGATTCTTAAGTTGCCAAATATCATAGTCTCGCAGTAACAAAAAACAAACAAATACACAACATGATAAACTAATTAAAGTTTTCAATGTGATGTCAACTCATTAAAATATGATTGACATATTCTAATGACTCTTCCTTGTTGTCAAAGTGCTTTCAGAGCAACAGTAGTCATTTTTTTTTATTTCGTCAACAACATTTGCAGTTTGTTGGTACAATTGTGCTTTTAGTTATGTATTCAATGGAAATAGTGCTCTGTCAATCTTGTCATTGATGGCATTAGTTGATTTTTATTCTCATCTATATCAAAAATAAAAAAAAATAAACATATCAAGATATTATTTATTGGTAAATGGGTGCCTTTTTTGTGTTGTATTTTTCGAGATTTTCGAAAATTAAAAAAACAAGAATAAGAATTACTGATACTGATTATCAAGTTGTTGAAAAAGAGATATTCGAAGAAATGAAAGAAGATTATCTAAAATTAGATGAGTACATAAGATATTTGAGATTCTATTATATCAAGTATCTCTAAAAGACACAAAGTATTTCATATTGTCATTATTTAATCATGTAAATATTAATAGATAATATTGTTTCGATTAACATTTTTTACTAACCGTATTCTTTTGTCATACGCGCATTTTACATTAATAATTTTCTAGAAGCAAAAAATTTCTTGATTGAATCTCTAGAAAATACATACATTTAGCTAGTACACTAATACAATCGTCCTTGACAATAACAATAATCAGCACCTTTCGAATGATATTACAAAAGAAATCTTATTATAACTATGTAACGCCATTTTCTTTCTAGTGTATACATGCTATTATTCAGGCATTTCGCAAATTAGCTTAACTATGATGAGAAAGACAGCATAACGACATTTCTTCTTTTGTATTGTCTCAATATTAATGTAGGCGTTTGTGTTTAAGAAGCATCGTAAATCATAATCGAACCGTAGAGACGCCGATCGATCAAGAACAACTGTAGAATAGATTCATCTTATTTTCACGTGCTATATAAATATATATGTAAAATTGAAGATATTCGATATTGTTAGTGCATCTCTTTTTCTGTTTCTTCTTACTTTCTATCCGTAAAGAACATTTACTAGTGCTGCCTACAAGTTTCTTGTTGCTATCAATACTTTTTTTTATAGGAAAATCTAATCTATTTCTATGTATGCCATAAGCTGATAATATGAATGAAAAATAAGCTATTAATATGAATGATAAATAAGAGCTATTAATATCATAAAAAATATCTATCTATTCATGTGGAAAAAGATTTTCATTTTCGACAGCTTCTATCGTTTTCTCAATTGTTAAGCTACTCCACTTGGTTACTACTTGTCAGAAGCACGCGAACAATAACAAGAAGTAATATATATATATATAGGGAGAGAAAGACGAAATATCTTTAGTTATATGCATGCATATTTTCATTTATGTTTTATTAAAAAGAAAAAATAAATGAAGCTATATTATTATAACAATAATAACCATAAAGAAAAACAATTGCTTATAGAAACGTGAATTTTCCAAAGAAAAATAGTTGCCGTGAAGAATTTACTTTCCTTCATTCTATTAAAAACCCATTTCAATGATGATAAAGTTAGTAACTAGAGTAAGTACTAAACAGAATCGAGTGACGATGATGATGATGATGATGATTTTTCCATATTGAACACATAAAAAGCTTTTTTTTCTGTCATTTTTTCCTCTGAAGTTATTGTGTTTCTTGTCAGTAATACTGAATATATATATATATATATAACAAATAATCAGACAAACATTAGCAATATCTGATCCAACAAAAATAAAAATAAGAAGACTAAGATTATTTAAACCCAACTCAGTAGTCTTCCGTCGTATACTGTTGTTAATAGCTGCATGCTGGCTTTGATACTTATCACACAAAAGAAAAAGGAAATCAGCAAGCTGTGTATTTCCGATTTATAAGTTGTGAGCTCTGTTACTGATGAAAAAGAGCAGACACAAATACAAAGATAGAAGAATAAATAACGAGAAAATAATCTGAATACACTTTTCGTTGGCATATTTATTGGATGACAACGACATTAAACTCGTCTGATGTTGAATGTTACTTTTCGATCTTTACTTGTAATTAGAATCTGTCATTTTATCATATTATCACTTTATATATACATATGTATCGATGCACAGTTGCAGACTTATCTATAGTACATGTAAGTATTTATCAGCTAAATGAAATATCTGCTATGCATTAAAGTGTTATCTTGCCATTAGTTTGACAACGAAAGAGTTATTGATTATGCTAACATAAGTAAAAAGAAAATCATTCTTAAGGAAACTTCTCTTTTGCATTTCTTTTCTGTCATCTTCAACCTGTTTCTTTTTAATAAATATTCATTGGAATAATTTACCAACAGAGTTACTCTCTTGAATTCATGTATGTTGTCATTTCCAGAGTACTTTGCTTTCTTCTTCATTTCAATTCATGTCATTCGTAATTGATGACAGGCTGTTCATGTTCCATCTTTATAGAATTAAAACAAAAAGATAGAAAACCTGATATCAAATACGAGCTATGCACATTTTAATTAAATTTTTCTTAGTGTGCTGCTGAAAGTTTTTAGTCGACATACGAAGAATTTCTTTTTCTTTTTGATTTAGTCTCGAAAAACGCGTCCATTTTTAATAAGTTTGGGAGGAAAAAACGCTTTTTCTTTCTTTCAAGTCGAAGTCAACAAATGATTAAGAAACAAAAAAAAAACATTTTGACTTCTTATTCGTTTATCATTGCATGTCCGGAAATCGAATGATGATATGAGTATTTTTTATTTTATTTTTCTATTGTTGCCAATCCTTATTCTTAGTTAATTTTAGTTGTTGTTCTAACATAAACACAATTTATGTTCGCTAAACACACAGACACACACTCCTTTAATATCTGTATAAATATAAAAGTTATCTGATTTATTCTTTATTTGAACTAATAGACATTGATAGAGGAGTAAGAAAGAAAGAAGAAAAAGAGAAAAATAGAAAATGACTGCGGAAATAAAGAGTGTGTGCTACCATGAAAAACAAAAATTTCTTTCTCTATATCTAGTATGTACTGATGAATAAATAACTCCCATAGAGAGAGAGAGAGAGAGCAAGAGAGAGAACTATACGTTAACTTGATTAGAGCTATCTACACCTCTTTTATCAATTCAAGAAAAACAAAAACAAAAACAAAAACTGTAATTTGTTTTTAGATTATTTCCCAATCATTATTGTCCTGTGCGTTTTATTTTTCTAATTCATAATAATGAATCAAACAACAGTAATTACATTCAGTCATGTATCAATGCGTGCAAATTCAACGCTACCAAGTGATCAAGCAGTCGGACAACCAACACGACAAGCTACATTTATTGGTGCAATACTTGCATTTGTTTTCATATTTTTGGGTCTTATTGGTAATATACTTCTTATAACAACGATACTTTCCGTTAGAAAACTTCGAACAAATATTATTAATATATTCATCGTTTCGGTAAGATACGATTTATTTTTTTATCAGAAAACATTTAAAAAGAGAAAGAAAAGACTATAGGAATCAAAATTATTTCTTAAACAATCTGCACGACTTCCGTTTGCTTTATTTACATTTTCTTTTTTCTAATCAACTAAAGTATATGAGTATCTAATAATCTTTTCATCTAAAAAAAATACAGCAAACATACCGGAAATCATTTTCACTTATAGCTAAATCATGTACTCGGAATGCAGCTTCGGATTAGCTGAATCATGTTATTTGCTGTCAAAGAAATCTCTGGAATGCTGCTCACTAAATATATTTTCTCACATAGGCATTTATAGCACAATTCATTAGTTTGTATCAGAAAATGAAACTAATTTAATAATCACACATAATTAAACATTTCATTGAAACGATGTAAAACTTTCATCGACTGAGAGAAACGTCATGCGAATGGCAATCAGACCAAACAGAAGTTTTCGACGGAAAAAAAGAATCCTAAATGAATGTGTTAGATCTCTTAATTATTTTCACAAAATAAAATAATTTTTCGGTTGTTTAATAGAACATTGAAGAAGTCAAGTTTTTAGAGCATCTGTGACATAATTAACCAGTGTCTATGTCTGTTAATATTCTTCTCAATTTGTTTTCGAGATATTATACTTGAACGATCAAAATTGTAATATATTTTAATATTTATAAATCATTAAACAGAAGAAAATTCTTACATCTACTGAAAGTTAATGTATTCATAGAAGAAACAAAAACAAAAAAAAATTATTCATATTTTTGAATGATATGGAAAAAAATCCAGCCAGCGAATCAGTTTCAGTTGATTGAAAAAGAGAACACAACACAGACACATACACAGTACTTTCGAGATTTCTAAATGCTTTTTTTTGTTTTCAAGCTACAGTTCAATGATTTACTCAATATTGGTTTCAATCAATTTTTCGTCGGTCTTTCCTATGCAAATCATGCTTGGCTTGGCGGACAATTGATATGTAATTTAGTTGTTTACTTTTCAACGGTTTGTATGGGCTGTCTTCTGTGGCATCATTGTTTAATTGCTATACATCGGCTAATAGTTGTCGTTTACCCAAATTTACTACGTCGTATGTCGGTTAAAACTTATGTAATTGTTTCACTTGTCATAACACGTGCACTACCGATAATATGCTGTATACCATCATTTATGAAAAGTTCAATTCCATATTCATCTCAAGCATTGCGATGTTCAATACGCAATAAATTACAAATATTTATCAATGTATCGATATTAATTGTATTGCCAAATGTAATAATTATATTTTGTTTTCTTGGAATATTTTGTCATGTTTATCATGCATCACATTCAAGTGGACGTACAACAAATACAAGTGCAGTATCAGTATCGCACTCATTGAGACGTGAAATACGAATAACAAAAATGTTTGCAGTGTTATTTACATTATTTTTTCTTGGTTATCATCCGTATGGTTTTGTACGAGCATATGATAAGCGTCGACAATTACATCCAGATATATTCGTATTATTAACACTACTTTATTGTATATCCATATGTGCATCGCCATTCGTCTATGGCATCATGAATAATCAATTGCGACAAGAATGTATGAGAGTTATATTCAATTGTTGGCATTGCCAAAGAATTGATGATTATAAAAAATATTCTCATCATCGCTTAAACTCAGCTGCAACACAAGCATTAACCGTTGTTAATGATACGGGCGGTGATGGTCAAGCTAGTCCATCGAGATTATCGATGCGAGATTTAAAATGTACAGCAGAAAGAAAGAAAAACTCAACAGTAGTTTTATTTGAGAATAATCATGTTTAAATAAATTAACCTTTTGATTGATGTACATTTGTTTTTGTTTCACAACTTTTAGTGAGATGATTAAAATTGTGATATTCAAACAATATGATATGATTCTTCAGTTGGATTTATAAGCATCATTCAAAAAAGAAATGAGACAAAGATGAAAGAATTTCTCTGTTGTAAATCATCTGGTTAGTTTCAACAGGATAAACTGATTATTCACACAATTTGAAAATAACTTTATGAGTGGCATATTATCTATTTATAGCTCATGATAAAAGTGCTTTAAACAATAAATCATTGTTGAGTAATGATAATATATATATATATATATATATATATTAGACAGATATAAACCAGAATGTGCCTTCAGTTCATGGCTAAAGAAATAATCCACTCTTAGGATACTGTTTAGTATAAAGATTTAGACCACTAAGGATAACTTAGGTTTATTGTGCTCCGAAGATGTGTTCGTAATGGAGACTAAATGGAACTCTTATTGGTGGGTGCCAACGAAAAGAATAGTCAAATTTACATTCTCAATTTTCAATGAAATTTGCCATCGAGACCTAATGTCTGTCATAGAACAATGCTGCTAATCCTTTAGGAATATCAAAAAAAAATGATTTGCGGATTTTGATTTGGAAATTTGTATAGAAACAGACTTTAGTGAAGAAGACCCTTCACGAATGTTTTTTTTTAAAATTTTTAGTTGCAACTTCTATCATACGTTAAATTATGTTGATGACTTGTTTCATATTAAGGCTTGGTACTATGAAGAACTTCCAGTTGAAAATTAGTATTGAAGATGTTTTGAAGATGAAAAATTAAATCTATTCAAACATATCTTAATAAGTCAATATTCGAGCAGCAACTACGTAGGTTAGAACAGCAAATTTTTTTCTAAGTATATTTATAGCTAGTTCATTTGGATTGAAGTTATGCATGTAGTCGCGAATTAAAACAATTGATAGTATAGTGTCAAATAAACCATATCGAATAATAGTTGTTCATCAAAAATGAATGGATTGACTTCCTTATTTTAAAGATGAGTCGAAGAATTTCATGATCAGTATGTACATGAAATGCATCACATGCCGCATCATTTCATTAACGCCTAGTAATTTAATCAGTCCGTTCGTTTTTATTCTTATGTTAAATTATCGAATAGAACAGTAATACGAAAATGAATAGAAGCCATTTTTCGGACTTTTTAGCAATCAACGCCAATCGACTGGAATTAGTAGAAAACGTTTATTCTGCTCAATAGAATAAAAGATCAATTATATTCACGAAGGTCAAACACATTGCATTGGATATCAAGCAAAATTACGTCATATGCTGAAGAGTTTTCTCATTCAATAGAATACTTATAATTGACCACTTGATACTAGTATTTGTATTGAAGTCATATTTATAATGACGTCAGTTGATATATTGCTCCTACAGTTGAGAGTCATCCAATTTTTGCAATTCACTATTCATTCTACGTTTTGTTCTATGTTGCATCCAAACAAATTTCTATTGATAATTAAAGGTGTGATAGTTTTATTAAATTCATCCTCTTTACATCGACTCGTTTCATTTAGCAATATTTTATAGACAAAAGAGAATATCGCAATAGAGAAAGTTCTTGAAGTAAGACCACATGTCGTCAATAGTTCATAAGAACAAAGCAACAGACGATTACTGTCACGTTTTTACTAATCTTGTTGTCAACTGGCTTCGTCACAATCATGTTGAATGCGTAAACTTTTTTTTATTCCTTAATACATATAAGCTCGGATTGGAAGTGACAATATTTGCATTATGTCTGCGATGCCAATTCTCAATGCATGTGTGCAGAATGGTTACACCCGCAGCTTCACGTCTTTCAGGTGACTACCCATTGCATACGAAAACAAACGAAAGACAACATTATATAATTTACATATTAATGATAATTTAGCATAAAATTCAAAGGTCTTATTAAAATATTTCAGAATTTACTGTAACATTCATACACATTATCATAATTATCATAATGAGCTATTGAATTTGATTTCGTAATGGAAAAAAAGAAATTTATTTTCATTGGTCCATTTACGAGATATAGATAGTACTACTAACCTCTCAAACAAGTATGAATATAATTGCACAAGGTATTGAATTATTACCTTGAGAGTATAAATCGAACGGCAAAAAGAAACTTCCTTTTGTCTTGCACACGTACAACGATACATATTTGAAGCATTACTATGTTTAGAGTAAAATAAAAAGAAGAATTCCTATTGCATAAAGTTCACTTAATTCTATCCACTGATTGATTTCATTTGAACAAATATGTTATGCAAATATGATCACTATCTGTGCTTATTTCTTAATTAGATGATAGCTATTTATTCTCTCTCTCTCTCTCATGTACTTCATTTTCAAACAGATATTCTTCATCTGTCTGAATAGTTCGTCAAGAAAAGAAAAAAAATCAAAGAATGCTTTACATGAAAAAGAAGGTAACTTGAAATAATATAAATAATTCTTTATTGACAGATGACTTCCTAACCTTTTCCCTTTATATAAGCATCTCTTTGAGTACATAACTTAACCGGTAGGTATTTAGATTGAATAAAGATTACATCATACATGAAATGAATACATAAATATGATAAAATTTTCTTTCATTCGAAAACAAAGCCAATCCTACTGTGATACTGACCTCGATAGGACATTGAATACTATTGAACTTCTCGATAATGTAAAATTTTATGTAGCTACTATTTTTATCAGTTACCTTCACCGTTGATAGATAGAAACAATGGTTACCTAATTGGCCATATGCAATCGCTTAATCGACAGAACAATGATCTAATTATCTACTTTTTATATGCACACATCTGTGTCTGAATGCGATTCATTTTTACCAGAGAAAAATAAAAGAAAGAAAAGGTTATGGTTAGCAGACATTTCATCGGACAGGTCATTTGCATTGATCGAAATGAACAGACATTAACAGTCAATGTGTGCACTGATGTTCGATTTTACAACCTAAAGAGAAAGAGAAAGAAAGAAAGCTATGTACAAGAAGGAGGGAGAATAAGAGAGCTTTGAATAGTACGTATAATGTGTTGCATTGTTGGTTGTTAGGGTAAATGAAAAGGTACGGCTGATTTAGAGAATAAACGGTCAAATTTTTTCTTTTCATTCAAACGAAAATTCTTCTTCTAGATATGACAATTAGTTCAGTTGAATTCTGTTTTATTCTTATTCTTATTTTATTAATATTTACTATCAACATCGCTCATGTATTATATGTAATTATATGTAAAAGTGATAAAACTAATAAATATTTTCGTTTAATACTTTTAAATTTTTCTTTTTCATCATTAATTATTGTTATTTGGCTTATACCTTTCTTTTATTTTCGTACTATATGGTCATCGGAATCGTTCATTTGGCGTCTATGGGCATTTCTATTTCATATTGTTGATGCTGTTCAAATCTATTCTCTTGTTCTATTCATTACTCATGCGAATATCATCAATACTTATTTACAACGATTATGTATTGCTCTTACGTGGTTTGCACCTTTTATTACTTATTCACCAATTTTATGGTTATCATCTTCGTCAAATGATAAAACCGATCATTTACCTTATCATACATTGTCTACTGATGTACCTTGGTGGATATTGCCGACGTTGTATTCTGGCACATATCTTGTTCCAATATTTGTGTCATTTTTACTCACTGGTACAACCGTTTGTTGGCCATGGGTTTATCAACAATATAAAAGACGAGAAGAAGCTGCTCAACGACAAGCAAATGAACATCGTGAAAATATGGCAGAATTAACTAGTCTTGTTGAAACAGTTTTGAATTTTGAATTAGATCAATCGACCATGAGTACACTTAATGTAAGAGCTATTGAATTTTGTTTTGATTTTCTTTTTCTCAATTGTTGATATCTTCAGACGTGGGTGCCTTCAGTATCGTCACTTAATAATTCAACGACAAATTCAGATCATAAATCTCTCTCATACATTTCAAATACATTAAATCGATCATTATCATACAAGGCTTCATTAGATAATTCTTTTCTTCTATTCGATTATCTTTCATCATCAATACAATTAAATGATTACATTCAAAAACAAGAAACACATGTTAATTATCGCCTATTGTTTATTATAACAAGTCTATTACTTCTTGTTCATCTCCCATATGTACTTTTTTCTCTTATGAATACACATGCATCTCAATTATCAATATTTATTTATTTACATTGGTTCGGAACAATGTTTTTACCAATTGTACATTTTCAAAAAGCGAACTAATTTCCTCTCCAATTCATATCATGTGTGGTAGCATATTGTTGTGTATTTTGCTTAGCGAAATCAGGATTAAATTGTGAATGATATCGACGTTTACGATCATCAGTTTCAACAGGAGGAGTTGGTTCAGGTGTAGCCGCTATTGGGTCTGTACCAGTAAAAACTCGTGATAAATAAGAAGCAGTTTTTGCACGTTCTTCTGATTCACGTTTTAATCTAAAAATAAAATAAATTTAAATTAATACTAACTAACTATAAAATATTCAATAGAAGAAAAGAAAAACAAAATTTACCTTTGTGCTCTTAGTTGTTCTATACGAGAAGCAGATGATGATGATAATGTAGTGGCAGACGAAGTTGATTTTTTAGTCTTAATAGAGGAAGATTTATTTTCATCATCACGTTTGCGTTTTAAATCTTCGACATATTTTGACATAGAATTAAGAGGATCTTGTTTTTCAATACGTAAACGATCGCGTTCTTCACTATGAAATAAAAAGATTTTGTTCAATATTTTTTTATTTGTACAAAAAACAAACGCAAATCTCTATCAGATACAGGACAGCTCAGAAAACGGAAAAATTATAGACTGAAGTTAAGTTTTGACCTTGGTGGCTTTAATATATTGTATTTAAAAATTTCGATTATATCATAAATCACATCTTACTTATCAAAACTTTTCTCTCAATTCACTTTTCGTATAAATGATTACTATAGAAAAAAAAATGATATTCAAACAAAGAACCTCGATTTAAAGTAGCATTTATTCCTACCGATCAGTTTTCGATAATTCTTTAGATGGTGCTGGTTTGTTTGCTCCTCGTTCCATATACCATGGAACAGTTCCTAAACAAATATTTATTTTGTAATATTAACATAAACAAAAAAGAAAAACTTTTCATTTTACCTTTACTTTCTACAACACTACCCCCAAGATACGTTAATAGCCCAAGTTTTTTTTCAAATTCTTCTGTTTCAGCTTTTTTCTCTTTTTCATGTTCATCATTCGTAGCATTGGTAGTTTTTAACTAAATATCCAAACGTGAATAGATATTTTCAATGATTCAATTGCTACATACTCCTTTTTCTTCAAGTTGAAATAAATTCACATGTTCGAGTGGTTTCTCTTTTGAGCTTGCCTCTTCAGAACTTTGAAATTGAATTAAATGATCACCACGCTTAGCTCGTAAATTATTCAGACGAGCTTCTTGTTCCTAAAACACCGAATTTGTAGAAATAAAAAAGTTTCCAATCGATAATTTACCGCTAAAGTTTTTCTTCGAAGTGTTTTCTGTTCTTCTTCTGCTGCTTTTTTTTCATCACGTAAAACTCGTGCAATATTATCTTTAGTTCTAACATGCCATCGTTTTTTCGGTAAGATATTCATATCTGAAGAAATAAATGTTTTCTGATATTATCCATAAATATATTGATTAAATGAAAATTGTTTTCTTAGTGTGTTAATTACGAACAAAATGGAAGAAATTTTTCACGAATACAAAAAGAATAGTAAGACGAAAACAAAATGAAAAGTATGGCTCATATTTGTATGCTTTTAGTTCGATGTTTAAGAGTTTTCTGAAGGTGACGAATCTTTCTTTTCATCGCGAAGCAATTGAGCATCACGTTGAGCAGATGGATTACTATCGATACGTCCTTGTGCTTTACGTAAATTCCAATGAAGTATATCAGCTAACGATTCAAACCAATCACCTAATTGGTCGAATCTACATATAGATGGTACCGGATAAACACTTGTTGTTATGTGTACACTAAAATATTATCAAATAAAAATTTAGAGGAATACATTTTTCTTTTTCTCATGCTTCTTACTAGTCTTGTTGTTGTAATTCGTGTCGATTTCTTCCATCTACAGACAGCCATGCTGTAAGACGAGTTTCTTCAGAGACTGTTATTTTTAATTCAATACCAGCTGGAACAACGATTGGTCGAAATGATAGAGAATGTGGGCAAATAGGACATATGACGATAGCAGGAACATTAGGATGAACCATAGAAGAGCCAGCTAATAAAAGAATGATTCGATTAGTATAAACTACCAGGAAAAAAAACAGAGTAATAAAGTCATACCTGCCATGGCATATGCTGTAGAACCAGTTGTGGTTGAAACAATCAAACCTTGAATAAAAAAAAAGCATTCATCAACTTATTTCTTCATAGTATGCAGCAAAGATTTCGAGTTCATATCGAATATTGCTAATCTGTCTCCATTGAAAATTCATTTCAAGAATAAATTTTCCTGTAACTTTATTACACATGAGAGATACTTTTTATCATAAAATTGAAAAACTGAGCCATTCAATTCAAGCAAAGTTAAAATCAGGTGTCTTTTTTCGTATTAGATTCTTTACAAGCTT
This sequence comes from Rotaria socialis, assembly GCA_905331475.1. Classification (NCBI taxonomy): domain Eukaryota; kingdom Metazoa; phylum Rotifera; class Eurotatoria; order Philodinida; family Philodinidae; genus Rotaria; species Rotaria socialis. Next base: position 5,690 of record CAJNYU010000733.1, on the reverse strand, counting down.
TATCATCAGTATAGACATGTATTGAAAACAAAATGAAGTGTTCGTTGTTGTAAGCAACTCTTAGTAAGAGAATATCTCTCGGATCATAATGAAAAAAGAACCCCCAAAACTTTAAGATAAACTTTGACTAATGAATCGATTCTATGATGAAACCATCAGGTAGATTGCAGGTCAAAACTAGTTTTCTCAAGATTCCAGACACGGATTTCTCAATTGCATGTTCTTACCTCTTTGGTTTACTATTCGCTATTCTAGGCAAATAATTTTAACAATAAATCTGTTAGAATTTCTGAAGTCATCTAACATGCATATCGCATAGGAAACATTAGCAGTGAAAAAACATTCATCTTTGAGAGATATACGTTAGGATGAAACACTATCATAATTTGACTATTTGAATAGTAGTTTTTAACGATAACAAAAAGAATCTTAAATTTCATTATTACGTATACTTACCATCACCTTGCACTTTCGTAATAAATCTATCATTGATATACAAGTCAAGATTCGATAAATATGAATTTGGTCCACGATCGATAACAACTTCATTTAATGCTAAATGCGATATTTTTTCGCCGCTGCTTGATTCCTTACCGGTTTCATCGCTTCCTGTTTCATCTGATGAAGCTGAAAGAAACGATGCAGCTGATGATGATTGTCTTTTTAGGCCTTTCACAATTGAACATCTCAAACGTGAACGTAAAAGAACAGCAACATTGCCTGATACAACTTCGTTTAAAATTTTTTCATGATTTTTATAATCAAATGGAGTTAAAAACCCAAGTGAACCCATTGAAAATGATAAAACAGGTGGACAACTTTTTTGAAACATATTGGACACATGCAGAAGTGTACCATCACCGCCCAGACAAATGATTAAGTCAATTTTGAAAAAATCATTTTCTAGAATTAAACAAAACGAGAGCGATACTAAAACAACCATTTTAAAACAAAGTACCGTGATCGAATGCATGACAGCGTTCACCATGTGCTTTTAATTCGGGATCCGTTGCAAATGGTAAATGCATTTGTTCAGATAATTCAATATACACATTGAGACGACGCTAAAATAATAAATGTAGTGACTTTGACGAAGAACAAGGAAGCGTTTATTGATAGTTTGATATTATGAGAGAACTAAATGAAGAGATATCTCGATTTTCAGCGCACTATTTAACGTAACTACAAGAACGTTAAAAAGCATTGGTTTCACTTGTTTCCTATCTAGTTTCACTGAATTTATATTATCGAATTATAGATTCATATGTTGAATGTGACATAAGACTTTTTATTTGAAACGTTTCCTACAACTCGACTTCACGCTCCCATCAATATTTAAGAATATTGATCCACTAAATTCTGGTTAGCAAAAAGAGGAACTTCGTTAATTCTCTTTATCGTCGACAACCGAATTCAGTGATGGAAATTTAATTGTCAACTTTGTTTTTGAAAATAGACAAAAGATTTAATTCCTGTGAAATTTCTTTAATTAAAAATGCTTATTTTCTATGCAAAGATGAAATGAATTCCCTTTACTGCAAAATGTCCAATCATACATCTACCATGACTATAGATTATTGCTTTTTTGAATCTGTAGCTTTTCTCGAAATAGTTACCTTAAGTAGCTTTAGAAGTAACTCCCGAAACTCTGGCATCGTCTGTGGACCAGGTTTACGAATAATAAGAATATTAGTTGGTGGAGCAATCCAATGCAAGCGTTGGCTAGACGGATCTTGAATAACGCTGAAATATTTTGAAAAACAAAAGAAGAACTTTATTCTTGGACAATTATCACAATATAAGCAATACAAACATTAGTTGATCATTATCTTGTACTTTTTTGAGTGTAGCTTTTGGTCCGAAATTAGATTTTGGCGACGGAGCAAATGCTGAATGAGCACGCCTAAATAATCAAATGAAAACAGATGTTATTATTTCAAAAATATTAAATATTTTTTTAGTAAATCCAATCTAGCAGATTTTATCAAATTACCTCGCTTTACTAGTCTCTGTTGATATCGAGATTGATCTTCTCGATGTTGAATTAGAAAATGTTGATGTCATTAGTTTTCTTAGAGAAACTTCGCGCCGTAGGCAAGTAATAGAATTTACATATACGAGAGCACATCGACAGCAGAACATTTTCTTACGTACATAGAAGCATAGAAGCAATCAAAAAAAAAAGAAATTATCGTAAGAAAACAATAATTTGTTAAATATGAAAGCCAAATATTTTCGTATCTATAATAAAAAGCACAATTTTAATCGATACTTGTTATATACAAAAACTCTATTCCTTAACTGATGCACTAGTCTATAAATGATTTAGGTAATAGGAAAGATGTTAGTTGCATGGAGATGAAAATATAAAAACTAACCGGCAGGTTTTTGCTATCGGCGTATTGCCAGTTCTTGGTAAAGTAGTACAAATATAATCATCCTCGTTAATTTGACTTATAGAACGAATGTATTTTGAAGTTTGATTCTCATGAAAACTTGGACATTCATCATCTAGATCCAGTTGACCTGACGCATCACCAACACTAACTGTTCGTCGTTGATGATTAAAAGTTTTTTGAGGTGAGCAATTATTTTTGTCATTCATTTTAATTTAGTGCTAAAACGTAGTATTGTATTTTGAATAAAAATGTTTCTTGGTTATGTTGCTGATTTAAAAAACGGCAAATAAACGAGACGTCAAAGTAAATTATTCGATTTATGGATATAAAAATATTTTCAAGGTATATTATTATTCAAAAAAACTCGATTTATTACTATGAATATTAAAATATACGTGAATATCATTACTATATTAATATTCAATTCTTTTTTTTTTCTTATAGATTAAACGATTTTTTTTATCTGTAAGAGAAATTAGAAATTATGTTAATCTCTTTCACTTTATCAACGAAATAAATAAATAAATAAATAAAACAAAAAGACATAGATTTATTTCTATCTGATTTTTTTTCTTCTTTCTCTATTTATTAGTACGATTTTAATCTACTACAATTGATCAATTTTTATTTTTCCAGCAACACGTTTTTTAACCTGTCCTAAACGATATTCATTATCCACACGTTGTGATGTACCCAATCGTCGAGCATGAAAATTGAGTGCACCACGTGAACATACCACAGGTAATTGGTGATGTTGGGTGTCAGTTTCTTCATTACTGACAACACTCACTGATGGACATTGAGCAAATGTTCGTGCCGATCGAAGTGCATGAGTTGGTAATTGAAGACGAGTTTTTGGTAAAAGACGAGCTACATTAGCTTTATTTACTGCTGTTCGTGCATAGACTTTATCATCTTCTTTGGTAGTATGCGTTGGAAGAATGGGAAGTTTTGGCTCCGTTTTGGTTACTTTTTTTTGATCGAGTTCACGCAGAAACGGATCTTTGAAAAGTTTCTTCTTTTTTGATATTTTTTTTGTTAGAACTTTCTTCTTAGTTTTCCTATCATTTATTGCTCGTTTCATTGTGAAAATATTAACGACTAGATAATGAGTAGTAATATTTCAAATACAAATCTGAAACAAAGAATTTAAGTAATCAATAAAGTGAACAATTGACATTTAATTTTTACTATCTCAATAAAAAAAAAACGAACATGTAAATAATAAGTGTTTATCGTAACCGTTTCGCTTAGTTGGTCTATAATATATACTATTGAAAATACTAGCTAGCGAAAGCGTTATTTGTCAATTCTCAGTGTTCTATCGATGGTGGCTATCATTAACCAATAAAAACGTAGCTATTGGATAGAGGGTGCTTAGTGACATAAACAATATAATTGAATATTTAGGTTTTATAGCTTAGATAATATTAACATTAGATGAGCTACCTAATCTGTACTGAATGTCTAAAGGATTATGTTGAATGCCACGTTTTATTTTCTATCGAATGGCATGAGTTTTGATAAGAATCATCAGGCAAAAAAATTATCTGTGTGCTTCTTGAGGGTGTGAGTGTTGGTAAGGACGTGCAATCGCCCATGTCCCGAATGATAGTTTAAACTATGAATGTCATTTCAAGATCTAAGCGATGTAATTAAAAGAGGCGACGTGATAATCAGAATGCAGTTCATTACGTACCTTCGCTAACATTCATAGTGGCACCCACACCAAGAAGAACACCTCAGATGAATTTTTTGCCCGATACCATTCGATACAGAATACAATTTGACATCCAGATCAACCCTTTTAGAGATCTAACACAGGCTATGGGAAGTGAATCTGGTGCTAACATTGCCTACGTCATACAGTTATCCTATTATTCAACTTATCAACTGATATTAATAACATTAACTCGATTGATCGAGAAATTCTTACGAAAATAAAAAGTTATGTACTATGCACTTGCGTCACTCAAAGCAAAATATTATCTTTCGCGATTTTTTCTTTCTGTCATGTTATATTCCAGTTGTAATTACACTTCTTCATTAGTTAACTAAACTGAATTGTCAACTACAGAGATAAATGTCTGAAGATCTATATTTTTTCTGTAGCTGACAATGCTGACTGGCTACTTAAACATTCTGACGTCAAATAGAATCTAAAAGCACAAAAAAATAGTCATGCAACATACTACTTAGGTTTGAGTGATACAACCAGGGCTGCCAAGTGCTGATTTTCAAAAGTGGTACACCAGATTTCAAATGGGGTACATCGTTGAGGTACTCAATTTTTTTCTAAATGGAAAGAATTCGTTTAGAAAAACTATCTGAAATACCTTTTCTCTTAAAAGATAACATAATTTTACACTGTTCTCTATTAGATTTCGAGTTTATTGAGTATTTTTCACAATAGAACACTGTCACAATTAAGTTGTAATTTAAATAGAAGACCTATAATCCACAAAACAATACAAAACTTCCAATCAAGACATGCTAAATATTGTTCAATAAGTCTTTGATCAATCAAATGAACATTCTCTGAATAAGTCAAGTATTAAGATATCTATATAGGATACAATTATTGAGTACAACGATAATAATCAGATGAAATATTCGCTTGATTTTGCTGAGAAAGATATATATGAGAAAATTTCGAAACTATACTGTTCAATTTTTCGATATACTACGTCTACTAGCTAAAGAAAAGTAGTAAGAAGCTGATAGTCTTTGAAGTAAATTCTAAGCGTTCTGAAACTCATAAACATTTTCTTATCATAATGCTCTCAGAATTTAAAAAGAATATCATCGATAATGTCATGGATTAGTCGTGCACGTTTCTGGTTAATTTATTTTATTCTAACCTTTTTGGCATCGAATTGTTTGGTTGTTGCTTTTTTACTCTGGATTACATATTCATGCGAATGCAAGAGATTACTTTAATCAATTAGATGGTATTCGAGTTTCACTCGACTACGAAATGCGGTGCGAAGCACACGAGCCGAATATTCGAAAGTAGTGAGGATAAGATTTAAAAAATAAATGATCCACTTTAATATTCATTAGAATCGATTATTTTTTTTAAATTTCCGTATACGAATTTTGAATAAAAATTTCGCATTCACTATTCTTAAATCGACCGTTTTAAATTTCATCACTAGGAGATCTGTAAAGCAATAGACTATTGGTTAACAACTATTGATGACGTCATTTTAATTAGCGCGAAAGTCTGAAACGATAAATATCTTTCAAAATCGTCATTTTGGGAGAATATTTCTGAGCAAACAAAATATC